>VZTF01003765.1:416193-510537 GCA_013397755.1 Cnemophilus loriae | reverse complement strand
CTCCCGGCCGAGCCAATGCAGCGCCCGGCGGCGCTGACCTCCGGCCCGCGCTGGCGTCAATGCAGATCAGCGGCCGCGGCCAATGCCGCGCCAGCCCCGCCCGAGCCCGCGGCCCCGCACCGCCGCTCACACCCCGCACCGCAGCGGGGCCCGCACCGCTCACGGCTCGGGGGGACCCCGGGACGCCGCCCCGGGTAGCCAGCAAGCGGCTGCCCCGTGAGACACCCGGTGCCCTTCTTCAGAAACCGGACGACGGACTGGGTTGTTGCTTCCCATAGTTTTCCTTTTCGACTCTGCCCATGCCAATTTCTTTGAAAATATTTTTGAAAGCAAAGCCTGTGCAAAGGGAAGATGGTGCTATGGGTGGAGCCAGGCCCCGGGGCTTGGGAAATCAGCTGCAGGCAGACTTTTCCTGGAATATGTATGTAAAATAAACCTTTTCTGTTTCTATATCATATGGAAGTAACTATGCTTTCTTATCCTATAGATGTGCTGGGAGACTAGATGTCTGTATGTACTTTAAGAGAGAACACGCTGTATTTAAAGCTCTTTAAACGTCATGCCCAGGGCAAGACAAGTTACTGCCATAGACAACTTGTGTTCCAGAAGTACCAGCTCAAGTGCAGCCCAGGTTCAACAACAGACGTACAACACTGTACTCTACCACAGACCACACACAACCCGATGGTGTCTTCAGGTGCCTTTCAATTTTTTCACTATGTCATTTGTAGCTTCTGCTACCTTTATTCTCAGTGACTCAAAGAGGTGCTTCTCCAAGGTCCTGCCTGTTTTCACTAGCTGAGGAACAGCTCAGAGGCAACAGCAGTTTAGGGAAGCCCCAACCAAACTTTAGATTTAGGAACATGGTGAAAACCAAATATCAGAGACATGACTTTTATCAATAAGCACCACCATCTGAAGAGGAAAAAATTATGTATTACAGGAGGAAACTGTTTAAATTACTCCAGTTTAAATTACTCCAGTTTTGTACCAGGAACACTTCTGTGCTTCTCTGGCAGAATCAGTGTGTTTCAGAAGAACCCAATTCAGCAGGAGCACTTCTGTGCATTCAGACTTTAAACAGTACCTTAACTACATGACAAATGCCATCAGGTCATAATTTAAAGCAAAACATGCAGATAAGTGATGACTATGCACAACAAGAATGGCAAGAAGCAGCTTTGCATTCACATAGGTAAGTAACAGCATCACTTGATCCAGATGAGAGCACCTTGTAAAGTTGAGAGGTGCAAAGCCAAAAGTCAGTGCTTTTGAGAAATGTGGTTTTTCAGGATAACCACAGTACTTGCAATGCAGAAATGCTTTTATTTATTTCTCGTAATTGCTAGCATTAAAGGCTGGAAAATCAAGTCTTTCCTTCCCCGATGTTTCTGCTACTGTGCAGTTTCGAGTATAAGCAATAGTCACACAAACTTCATCCACCCCATTAATTTTGCTGATCTATACAGCCTGTTAGAACCAGAAAAGGAAGTCAGCTTCCTGTGCCCTCTCATCACTTTGAACACTCACTTAATATAAGCATTTAATGATATATGAAGGGAAAGGCTTAACATAGCCATTTGATACAGTGGGCACTGTTTGGAGTTGGATCTCGTCCTCATTCTTTCCTTTACATTAAACATTATTTACTAGATGCCATTAATAAGAACACACTTAAGTGCAGCTAGAAAAAGACTGTGTAAGAAGAGAATGCTACAATTCCTACTTGTGCCATTAACCATAAGTGTGGGCTCCCTTCCTCAGCCCTAATGGATCTGTCAGCAAAACTGCTATTGCACTTTATTGCTGGTGGCACTGGAGGAGTCAGAGACAGCAAAACTTCATTTTCAGAGCTGCACATTCAGTTTGCAGTGCTGACACCTAGAGTTAAGCTTTCTACTTTGTAAAATAAATGGGTCTGGTTTGCAGGTACATAGAGATGAAGTGTACAATTCATGGTGTCATTTCAAAAAAAAACCAATATTGGAAAAATCTCTGCTTTCCATTTTGAATGCAAACAAATCCCCACTCAACTAATACAAAAATTTATGCAAATGACAGGCAAATACTGGGGGGAGGGGGGAATGCTTTGTTTGATAACAGCATGACAAAACAAGAAAATGTACATGCAGATAAGATGTGCATGATCACTTTGCTCTTTTTACAAGTTTTTCCACAACTGTCCATTGGCAGGTTAATACTGATTATTTCTACAGCCTAACTTCATGAAAAACAAAACAAAACAAATCCATTTGCAAGATTTTCAGCTGAGACACTGCCTTGAATGGGAGGATGAGATGAGTGAATAATCCCTTAGCAGTTTAATAAAAGCCACTGAGAAATCACTGGAGTTGTTGTCACACTGATAAAAACTCAACTAAACACAAAAATTGCTATTTGAACAAGACACTGGCACTGGAATTGTCTTGTTCCTCGGCAGTTTGGAAAACACTGGTGCTGGGTTTTATTGCCAAAAGAAAAATACAGTTGAAACTATAGATTTACCCAGAGCCTAGAATCAGAGGGAAGGGGTGAAAGCATCAAAATTGTTGCCAATGGTAGTAATTTATCACTGCAGTGTATGAAGTGTGTGGATAAAGGGCCTTGTTCATGCTCGTTCCTGAAGTGTAGCTCAGGAAATGGTGGGCCCTATTATTACAAAAAAAAAAAAAAGAAATAATGCAAAATAGCAGAGGAAGCCTAGGAGTGTAGACACTGGCAGATTAGGGCTGTGGGGGAAGTGCAAGGTCAGTACAGAGTCAGTAAGGGAGAGGTCAGAAGAGAACTAGCTCTAGGAGACAGCTGGGGGAATGAGAAAGGTTATTTATGGAGAATAAGGTTGAATTTCATTCAGAACTGCAGAATAAGGAAGAGTGCTAGGAAAGAGCTTTGAATGATTGTTATCAGCTTGATCTGCAGACAAGTGGGTGCTGGGGAAGATCAAAGTATTCAGAGAACAAATACATAAGTGTCAAAATTTAAAAGGATTGAAAATTCCACTATTCAGCCACATCTTCATCCTTCTCACAGAGAAATTACATTGGATCCTGCATGTTTTTGACAAAACACTGAACAGCACACTGCCCTCCAGATATCCCCCACTATTCCCTGTGTCTGCTGTCTCTCCCCAAATTTCCATAAGCAAAACCACTTCCCTCGATGCATTAGCAGTCTCCATCCATTTCACACAGACCTTGACCAATTCCCGTTGCCCATTGTAAGAGTTCATGCATGAGCACTGGGACTGTTCAGTCCTGTCCAGTTACACAAAAATGCATACGAAGGCCCAGAGCAAAAGTTTGTTGCCAAAATCCAATTCTGATAACACTTCAGTTCCTGAGAAACTGGCAGGCAGAATTGTGCAGAAGGAATGATGGACTAACTTCTGCATGAACAACAAATATCAATGTCCTTTGAAAAAATGTCTGTCCAGCAAAGGCAGAGCGAGCATGACTGCAATCCTGTGAGCACAGGCAGCAGTCTTGGTAAGAGATTACTCTATGTGATTTTAATTGCTTCTCCCCCCAAGTCAGCTGTATGTTCCAATTGTGTCTTTCGGCCTTCTGAAAAGTTAGGCAATCCTGTTGGTCTCTAGGCCGGTGAAGGAGGCAGTGGAGAGGAGGAGGAACTGTGGAAAATGTGCCAGCACGCAAACAGCTGAATGGACTCTCCAACACTAACTACTGACACGTGCAAGCTGTGACAGAGTATGTCTCTCCATCCCAAGATACTCTAGAAGAGGAAACAAGGGCCATATGCTGCCTTAGGCACAAGTGAGTATCAGCATTACACCCCACGAGGGTGTATCTGCTTGTTTGTGTGTAAGCATCAGGTATCCAGGAACGGGGTGTTTTCAGGTGACATAAGACTAAAATTTGTCCTGAGACAGCTCATCTCCAGCTCC
The DNA here is from genome assembly GCA_013397755.1 of Cnemophilus loriae. NCBI lineage: Eukaryota > Metazoa > Chordata > Aves > Passeriformes > Corvidae > Cnemophilus > Cnemophilus loriae. Next base: position 506,633 of record VZTF01003765.1, on the reverse strand, counting down.
TGGAATGTACAGAAGTACAATGAGTTTGTTTTCTGCGCCACTTTCCTGATGTCCTGAAAAACCCCAAAGCAGCTGAGAGCAGGGCCGCCCTGATGTCCTGGCAGGCTGTTCGGCTGCTGCTGTTGTGTAATTGCAATTGCAGAACACAGACAGTTGTCTGTACCACTTGGAAATCAGAGCCTTCAAGGCAGTCTAAGTCAGCAACTTTTTCAACTCTGGCACTAAAGACATTCAAGTCTAAAGCTCAGACACTTCATGTACGTACAAGCTGCATCATCATAACTGGTGTCAGAACAGCTTTTGCAGCTATAGTTTACACATCGCACTCAGCACTGCTCAGCGATCAGCAGGATAAACACACTTTTTCTAGGAGAAAAATGTACTCCCTTCTCCAGTGTACCTTCTTTCCACTTTGACTACCTTCCATCTGTCCAACGCTTCTCAAGCTTCCCTCAGCATTATACTTTCTCTACTTTGTTTTTGGTAGGCTCTCTGCAGATTGCCCAGGAGCAGCACCTGCTTCCACAGCAGATGCAGAGTGAAAGTGAGTGGATCTCTGCCACCCAACTGTAATGACTGGGCGTGGGCCTTCAGATGCTGCTGCTCTCCCTCCCAGTCCTCCCTTCCTCGGTGTCTAATGCTTACCCCCTAACCCGTGTCTTTGCAGTGCTTGAGCCTGGGAGCCCGACACAGCCCAGGGAGTGCAGCACCTACGGGATGCAGGAGGCTGCTCTGTATCACCCAGCTGCTCCAGCTCTGCCAGCTGCAGAGCCCAGCGGGAAGGAGGAGCAGCAGGAGGGGGACCTGCTGCCAAAGCAGCCTCCAACAGCTCCTACTGCCTGGCCTCGCCTTGAGTTGACCAAAAATTTGTGGCGAAGGGAGGAACAAAAACACTGTCGTCCCCACCCACTCCCCTATAATTATCCTGTGCTTCACAAGCAGTACTATCTGTCTGGATACACAGTGCCATGCAGCCAGCTGTGACCATAGAGAATTAGCTGTTCCCCTCTTGGAGAATTTTCCCTTCTCTCTTCCTAAGTATTTTTAAGCCAACTTACATTTATTTAGCATGCAACCCTTTCAGTTTGTGATTTACTAAACCAAGCATGACAATTGGTCCTTTTAGGTGGAGTGGTATACCCAATTCTTACACCCTACAAGTGCCTGCTGTCCCTCTGCTTCCTAGGAGTATTGGATCCTCCTCTTAGCTAGTCAGGCTCAGCCCAAAAGTGACCACAGCCTGCCTCTTCAGACTCCTGAATTGGTTCCCAATGCCACAACTCCCTATATTACATTGTGGCCTCCCTGGATCCAATCAGAGAAAACAAAAGAAAATCAGTAAAAGAAACAAGCAACTTGTCTCCTCCATCAGTAGGTCGGTTTACTTTGGTCATCAGAGCTAGAAGGACAAGCTCTTAGTCTTTATTGTTTACCCCAGCAACTAAAAGATCAGTTAAGGCTAATGAGGGAAGACTCGCTCAAGACAGGCTCTCAAACCCACAGACTCCTTGCCCCTGAGTCTCTCCCAGGATCCCACTGCCTCCTGCCCAGCATCCACTTTCTTGTTTGCTCCTGGTTAACCAGCAGTGCTAGTGACCAGCAGCCTGCCTTCCTGGGCCAGTATCCTTAACCCTTCCCAAAGGCAGACAGAGTAAGAATGGTAAAGAGAACAACAAAATATGGAGCTAGAAATTCATCCCTGCTGTATGGCAGCAGCAGAAGCTGAAAAACTCTCTAAAATTACTCTTTAAGACTAGACTGTACACCTGCTAAACAGATGGCTTCCATGGTTGCTGAATTTATTATTTAAGGAACAGATTCATCATCCGTGGTCATACTGAGCAGTGATTTATTATATATTCACAATAGCAAAAAATCCCATGTCCTGGCTGTGAGATTTATGTCCCTAGATCACTGAAACAACTGCAGAATTTATCCTACAAACTTGTCTGACTCTAACCCAGGGAACTGGACCCCCTTTGAATACTTAACAACTCCTAGCTGTGTTCTCAAGTACATTTCTTTTCTTTGAGTCAAAACAATACCTTCAAATACACTCAGTCATATCCAGCTGTGTACAGCATATGTGTGCATTTGTGCAAGCATATGCAAGAAGCTGAACCCTTAATTAACAAAGAGGATCATACCCTACCACCAACAGGTAACCCAGAGATGGCCGTGCATTTGAATATATCCCTTTTCCCAGGAATGTTTCACATCCAGTTCTTTCATTGCGATCAGGCTCTGATTGTCCGCCCATGGCAGAGCATTTATCCAACACTGTTCTTTCCAACTATTTTTCCAGCTGTTATTCTTATTTCTGTAAGATCCCACCAGGGAAGTTGCAGTCCTTTTCCCTTGCCTATATGCAGTTCTTCATGCAGACGGCTGTAAGGAGGAATGTACAAGAATGTCTGTGGTGCCATGGCACAGCACCCATAGACCATGGTTCTTGTAAACTCCATTTTATAGCCATCTGCACATCCAGCTGAGCAGCAGGAAGAGCAACACTATAAGAATTGCAAGAGGAGATGACAACTTGGGGGAGAGATAAGGAGAAACCACATTGAGGGCAGGTGGAGAAATGGAGCCACATAAGTTTTCTGGGGATAGCTATTTAAAAAAAGAGAGAAGCAGACTCAGGATGCGTCAGGGAGATAAATCTTCTGAGATTTCGAAAAGGGGAAGGCAGCGCTTGCAGGCTTACTCACCATAGCCCTAACAAACATAAATCTTACTCACATGGGCACCATCCTTCCCAACACATTCACCAGGGCTGGCTGTAGCACAGCTATCACGGAAGGATCTGTCATATTAAGCAGAACAGCACTTGGCAGTTTGTGTGAATTATGGTTACAGCCAGCACAGCTGGGTGCTGCAGGGGTTGACAGGCTCTGTAACACAAGCACAATAGCAAGCACTAAAAAAAAAGATAAAAAAAAAACTCAAAAATGTTTTGGGAACAGAGTTGAAAAATAGTTTTAAAACAAGTCCTTTAAATTCGTGAGAGACTTCCAAACAGATGGGGCGGGGAATGATCTGATTAATTAATGGGGCTGATCTCATGGTTTAGATCTGCCTTGGCAAGATCTCCTGGATCTGCTCTTACTGTGCCCAAGTGGGTGGGTTCCTAGTGCTCCATCGAGAGGCTTTTTAATCCCCGCTCACTTGAAACAAGCTGCGGTGCCATCTCTGTCTCCCTGATCTATCTCCAGGCACAGTTCCCCACTTCCTATCCCTTCACATAAAGGCCTCTCACTCTGGTGGCTGTAGGTAACCAGGAGCAACCCTTATCTCTCACATGGCCCAAGTGCCAAACACACCTTTCCCCACAACCCCAATCTGGTTTACACTTCTGCTTTTGGGGAGTTTCAGAGCAAACCATTCCACACGTTAGCTTTACAATTAATTAATGTAACCAAGTCAAAACAATCCCTCTTAAATTCACTACCACAACAAGTATACCAATCTGGGCAAAGCAATTGAAGATTTATTCATCTCCTTGGACTCTTGGAAGTTCATTAAGCAAGTGTCATAGTCGTTTGAGAAGGTCAGGATCATACCATGCACGTGACATCTCTTTAGACTCTATGCAGACTGCTTCCCTCTTGATCAGCTGATATAAACAACTAAAAATCACATCTTCCTTTTGACAGTCTTGGGCACCAAAAGAAATAACCACTTTTTCAAAAAAAAGCCAAGTCTTTAGGACTTCAAAAATCTGATCTCTATTGATTATCTTTTTAAAAGAAATCTAAGTTACTAACTCTGCATTTCACAGATTCACAGGGGAAAAGCTATGTGGCCTTTTGGGAGAGGAGGTAAATTGAGCAGAAAAAAAGAAAGTATGTCTGCTACATAAAATGCCTATTGTAAGATAATCTCACTATAAAAGTTTTTTCCAAACACAGCCACATTTCTTTCTCAGGAGGAATAGCAAATCTCAGCAAAATCAGTCTTTCACTGGGGAGAAATATAGGTAGTCAAGAAAAATACTAAAAGGAAGAACAGTTTAAATTCAGCTTACCTAGTGCAGACTGCACAGACTGGCGCTGCACAGGGGCAGGCAGTGATGGAAGCTGTGTAGAACACTGTGACTCAGCTGTGCTTGGTTCTCCAGAGGATCCATTTTGGGCAGCATGAGGGTTATTCCCCACATCCTGCACCCAGAGTTGCCATCTTACTTGATCAGTTTTCGCCCATATCACACACAGGTGGGCAAACCTTGCCAGGGCCACCACCCTGGCTCACTGCCATCCAGGGGGAATTGTTAGGAAGTTCTGGGAGAGGGACATCAGGAAACACTTGCCTACTCCTGCAGGTTTCCCCCCAAAATAGCAACAATTATCCCAGACTTACACCTGCCACTGACTAAGCAGGGCACCCTACAGATCTCTACCAAACTCCCCATAGAGACAGAAAGAGGAGAGCTATAACACCTGAAATTAATTTAGTGTCTAGGCAGAAGCCCAGTCTCACAGCTGAAACTCTGTGTCCAGCTGCGAGGTATTTCACTGATTGTGTAACAGATGATCAAAAAGAAAAACAAATTAAAGAAGTAAATAGCAATATAGCAAATTCCATCCCTCATAGCATTTCCGTTCAAGCTTTTATTAATATTATAAGCTAAATAACAGAAAACAGTTAGTATACAAGGGCTGTTTTGGAAGCACTCTGCTTGGAGACAGACTGTAGGTGTACATACTTCAACTTCTTTCATGCAGATGCTGTTTTTACAAAACAAACCAGAAAAATGCAAACTCTCCTGACTGTCAGCTCAGGTTGTTGAGCATTTAAGAATGGAAAAGGGAATTAGCCTACAATGACAGTTAAGAGATTTTCATCACTGTATGAAATACCTGCAAAATTAGACACACACAGGGAAATCACTGACACACAGGTTTAAATAAGATTGCAACTGCTTTGTAAAATACATTGTTACTTATGCCTTTGTGGCTGTGTTGGCTGCTTCTTGACATGTGGAAGAGAGAAATGAACCACCAAAAGATGGCTCTGGGATACAAAAGACCCTGTGAAAGGGCCTGGGCTGTCACAGCATCCTGGGCGGGGTGGACAGCCACAGTGTGAGGAGCTCATCCTGACAACAGCATAAGGGCATCACCTCACTGCAGCCCTTTATACTATATGAGGAATATATAAATACTCAGTGTTTTGTCCTGTAAGCCCTCATCATTTCTACTTCTATCTTAAAAAAAAAAAAAATTCTCACCCTTTTGTCACATGACATATTTTTTTTATTTTACTATAGGAACCTATTGATAATATCAATACATTAAGCATTGCAGTTATATTTTCCCATCTGAGGCATTTATCTGATGCTGCTATTTGAGCTGTTCTAATTAGGATGGATTGATCCCCACATTTGTCCCAGCGTAGCATTTTGAGTTAGATCTTTATATATACAAGGTACTGGCAGGACTGGGCTCCCCAGAAGCTCTGGGGACAAAAAATAGCAACCTTGCTCTCCTTTCCAATTGGATTTTCTGAATCTGCAGTGTCTGCTGCCATGCCATGAATTTAACAAAGAATGGAAGCAGAGGCAAAGACTTTGAAAATTATATGAGTAAGAGAAAGTAAATTAAGCAGGACTTTTCTACACAGAGACTGAAGCAGGAATAAAAATTCTTTGCAGTATTTCAGACAAAACCTAAATACCCAGACCAGCTTCCTGTCGGAGTATAAACTGCACGTACTTTGGCGATTTTCTCATCAGTTTAAAGCCAGCATCATATTTGTTACAATGACAACATATTTACTGATGAAAGCACTCTGAAAGACATTTTGGAAAGAGAAACAGAATTTTATCAGACTAAATTCACATTGCACAAACAATGTTTCTTCAATACATTTATGGCCCCTGCATTATTGAAACAAACCTGAGGTAGCTCCCACATTACAATATTCTTTAAAAAAATAAAGGCAGGAATTCTCCAGCTCTTCCTCCACTTGAGGAGAACGTGAACTTCAGATAAAAAGTTTACTTTAGTTGCTCTGCCAAGTGCTAGGCCTAGAACTTGGGAGGATTAGTAACAGGAATGGGCTGGAGACACGTGATTGAGTTAGCCTTGTTTGCAGTTCGGCTCCTTAGCAAGGTACAGCCTGACCTTAGGTGACTGTGGCTAAAAGGAACAATTATGGAGCTCAGCAGTGGAAAAAAAGGTAAAACAAAAACAGACAGACCGGAGCCATATAACTGAAAGAATTTAAAGTGTTCAGCTAAATTAGGCACATTAGATTAGAATACATTACATCCAAGCTTTGTTAACCGCTTCAGTGAGAAAAGAACTTCAGAAAAGATTATAGAAGCCATGGTTTTCTTCTAGAACAGATGCTGTACTGCTTCCTTTTATCTCTTAACAACAGATAAAAGTAAACTTTCTTTTATCTAAAGTTACGTGGCCCTATCACAGACATACTGGAACACATCATAAATACTAGTTGATTTATGATTCTAATTCCTTAGAGATGGGAAAATATTGAGTGATTTGTTCTTAATGACCTGGGAAGTATTTGTCATTGCCCAGAAGCAAGGCTGTAATCTGGCCTCTTTCATCAAAGTCTCCACCTTTTGAAGCTTCAGTGGTTTCTGGGAAATCATATATTTAAGACAATTAGTATAGCCAAGTAAAATTCCATATTTTTCAAGTGCAACATAACCTATGATTCTGCAGCAACACTTTGCCTCCCCTAGAGTTAGCACGTCTTGATCTGCACCAGTGAAAAAGCTTGAGCTGACTAATCATCTAAAAGGTTTTAAACAAAACAGCTTTCTGTTAAGAGTGCATTTCTCTGAAGGTCAGTTTATCAGGAAAATGCTAGTAACAGTCAAGTGAGATGACATTAGTGTAGCAGATTTGCTCCTAGAAAGGAATGTCACCCAGCTTTTTTACTAATGGGAAACCACCGCAGAAAAAGGCATTGGTGTCTGAGGAGACACGTGCAGTGGGTTTATTCAGTATCTGACTTGTATTTGGGGAATAAGCTGGCACTTTTGAGGAAGCTCAGAAACATGCAAAGAAACTTTACACAGCTGGACAAGGAAACAATTATCGTCTCCATCCATTTTCTTAACTCTGCTTGTTTAAAAAACTTCTTAATTATTGTTTGAGCATGGAACTGCTGGCATTTTCTGTGTATCAGTTCAATTCCTGTTCAAGGGGGCCTTGGAGAGCAGCACTCCTGCTGGGACAGAGACCAGGCCCAGAGGTGTGCTGATGTGCTCTCTGCAGCCAAATCACCTGAAGTGCCTGAGTGCTGGTACCCAGGCAAGGAGCTCTTGGATCAGGAGCAACTCCACTGAAGCCACTGGAGAAGATTTTGGTTCTCTATGTGATGTTTGTGGGCACAGAAAAACACCAGAGACATGGCTTTGGGATATAGTCATCAAATACAGGCATCCTGGGACACTCACAGATGCCCACTGCAAGCCACAGAACATAGGCCTGCTGCCTGCTGATCTGCTTTGGGGAAAATTGCTAGGATTGAAGGAATTAATTTTGTTCTGTACTTGAAGGGCCTCCCGTGGCCAGGCGGGCGGGCCGGATGCAGCTGGAGCACTCCCTCCCTTTCCTGGTGCAGAGGGGAGTCAGGGAGGCTGAGCACGGCTGTCCAGAGACCTGGGATGGGTCACTGCACTCCTGGGAGATGGCATTCAGGGGGAGAATCCCCAGCCCTTCCACAGCCCAGCCAGCTAGGCAGGAAACTGGTGGGTGTCACCCATAGACCCTAGTTCTTTCCACTTAAAGCAGCTATTTAGTCCTCTTTTGAAGTGTGTTTCATGAGTATTGACTTGTATGAGTTTAAAATTTGGCTTAGCTAGCCAGGGTGGATGGACCCTGACAAAGAGCTTTTGAGCCTCCTCAGTGAAGACAGCTGGTATTTTAGGGAACAGGTTAGGACATGACAAGAGCTCCTTGCACTGGTGCAACTGGTTACTGACTGTAATTCTCAACAAAGATTCATACAATAGATTCATGTAGCCATAAAATTGAATAGATTTATAGGAAAATTCAGTGTTACCTATGAAGACAAGCCAATGCAATGTATTAGCTGGGGCTGGGAAGCCAATTTCACTGGTGCATGGCTCCCTCCTCACATAACCAGCTGTGATGGAGGTCAGCTCATCCTCTTGGATATCCATCCTGTCTCAGTCAGACAAAAAAGTACTGTGACCTGATCCAACCCATCAAGCACTGATCCAAACATAAGATACAAGGCAAAGGGCTACTATATAAGGAAAAAAAAAAGGAGCTGGTGGAGTTCAGAAAAAAAAGCAGGATCAAAAGGAGTATTTTGTAGCACAGTTCAACTCATCAACACAGCCTGCACAGTGCCATCTTTGGCACATTATCCCACAGTATAAGAACAAAGCTAGATCCAAAAAGACAATTAAAAGGAAACCACACTATCTAGACAGGACATCTCTTCTGCGGAGCACTAATGATTAACCTTTGGAAACCACAATAATTTATCATTGAAGTAAAAAGTACAGTGAAACCCCAAAGATCATTGACATGAACCAGAAGTAGCCTCTGGGAGAGGTACTGCCTACAGGAAAGCATTCAAATATGTACAGGACGTGGTCAGGGTCTGGACATATGATTATGTTTTGAAACCAAGTAATGTTGCACCTTAAACAAAAAGGAAAATCCCATGAGATGAAGGTTGAACACTCCCTGGAGCATACCCTGAGAAAGCTCTGAACATACAATGAAAGTATCACCACAGTCCAGTTTCAGGGAGCCCCTCAGTAATTGGGAACAAGAAAGGTTAGGTAACACAATAATGTCTGGGCTTGGGATCTCTTTGCAGAAAGCATGAGCTCTCTTTTACTGTAAACAGTGTGATCTGGTCTGACCAGTGGCTGATTGCAGAGCACTGTCTCTCGTTAGCTCACCTCTGGCCATAACAGGTAGTCCTCACTTGCATGGAAAGGAAAACAGAAGTTAATGGACTAATTCATTCAATCTGTGTTTAAAAATCCCTCACTGCCCATGACTCCTAAGTAAACTATAAAGAAAGGGGTCTGATTCCCCTGCATGTCTGACTTTGAGCATATACACAATGCTCCCCATTCACAAGGTTATCTTTGATGTAAAGCCACTGTGCACCGGCCACTAACCCTACTTACATCCATCATAGGAACCCCTTGTATAATATGCACCTTGCTTCAGTGTGCAAGACATTTGGTTCCCAAAAACACAATAGGATGGCTAGAGTAACCACTAACCAGACATGCTGGAATGCCTGAAAGTGTCCAAGATTAGTCATTTGGCAATAGTCTTGAGGAAATGTAGCTTTACATATCTCACTCTGGACAGAAGGGTTTAGTGCTCAGGGCCTTTTGGCAGGTCTGAACCTGACTCCTTCCCTTGCAGAACACAGCACAGCTTGGATCAGCTGTGGCTATGACAGCTAGAGCTGGGATGCAACTGCCACAAAAATCTGGATCACTCACTTTGTCAAATCTGTCTTCAGCATGTTCTTTACTTCACCAAAAGAAAGAAACCCAGGCCAAAACAAACCCTTTCCTATGCTTGGCCTTGGTATTTATTTTTTCTGGATAATTTCAGCTTCTGTGTTTGTCAACTGAAAGGAAAACGCATGTGTCACAAACGCATGGGTCAGAAGTCTGGTGAGTGTTTGTATATTATACAAGAGATCAAAGATTGGAGAAATTTCGTTCTAACCTAGGGGCAACACAACAAGGTTACTGAAGAGCAGTGTGGCCCGCTCGTCAGCTGTACTGATCCAGGCAAATGCAAGATTGCATTTAGGTGCCTCAGCACTGGCAGGACTGAGCTGTGGATGCTTTATTGGTCACTGGCGTTTGATGCAGGACTTGCACGGAGCATCTTGTCGGGAGGGCTGACACCTGCACCTCGCTGCACTTCTGGCAAGTTATCCAGTCCCCTCTGTGTAAGGTAACCTGTTCCTAGGCCACACCCACGCCAGGAATTGTGCAGAGCACACAGCCTGTGCCTCTGACCAGCCGGCACAGCCAAACCAGCAGCCGGCCGTTGCACCGAGGGCTCAGGAAGCCCTCCCAAGGAGCACGGCCGGAGCAGCCTGTCCTGGCTCACATGCTCACCTGCCTGACCCTCAAAAGGACCACTTTGCTTGAGCTTAGTGCTGAGCTGAGGCAGAATGAGTGCCACTGGTCCAGAGCTGGAACGCTCGCCATGAGACCACAGGCCTGGGCATCACACCGTTGTGTGGGGCTGCCATGGCCTCAGCATTTCTGCTCAGAGCTGCAGCAAATGGACCAGTTAAAACATGCAGAAACCAGCAGCTGTCGTGTTTTCCACGTACTAAGCTGCGGAACTGGCGCCAAGTACTCCCGCACTCGGGACTGCACAGATGATATTGCTCCTTCAATGTATGACATTCGTGTGGCATTCCAACGGTGAAAGAAACCAGCACAACCGAATGGATGAGTGGAAAAACGAATTGCTTCAAGTTGATTTAAAGGAGATATTTAGTCATGCATGGGAAGGAAAAGAGAGAATAAGTGACCAAAATAGAATGAAGCAATTGGAAACAGCTGATGTTTGATGAAAAGAAAGATATCTTCTGGGGTGAGAAATTTAAAAGCCTTGAGTATTTTGAAAGGGCAAATTATGCATGATTTTTTAATCCTTTAAATGGTGCCAGGTTATCCCGAATCCACTCCAGAAAGGTTTCCGAAGCAGTTTATTCTAGAACTAAGCCAAAACCTTCAGCCAACTCTGGAAAATCTTATTTAGAGTCAGACTAACATATTGTGAGCTCATGTCAGTGTTCGAAAACTGCTCCAGCTGAAAGCATGAAGGAATAGCTTTGCTAAGGAACCCTGGAGTTTTAGCCATTTGTTTTTTGGTTGTTTTTTGGGGTTTTTTTATTTGCAATAAAAAAAGGCAGGAAAGGAAATTAAAATCTTTGATAAAAGAAAAAATTATAGAAGGGCTGAGTTACATTTTCTGAGATTCATTACTGTCTTTCCATTTTACAAAGAGTGGACAAGTTTCACCCTGTACTGGAAGTGGGGGGATTTCCTTTCTATGAGGTTCACATTAGTGCAGTTCTCATACAGAGGTGAAAGTCAGTTGCACAGTCCTGACCCACAGCCCCTTGTGACTACAAATGGGACAAATCCGATTGTATTGCTCCAGACAGTGTCCAAATCACAACAATTACCATTAAACATCTCTTCCAAAATGGCAGCTCAGACAGTGCACTCACCCCCAGCTAGTAGGAATTCAGGTGTCAGACCCCACGAGGCACGTGGGTGACACTGTCATGGGCATCAACAAACGGCTTTCACAAAGCAACCTCTTTTTAGGCTTTGTGTAAGCTTTTGGGCACATCCAAGTCTGAGGCATCCTACTCATTCACGTTTCTGCATCCTCAGCTGCTCTTTATGTGCTATGAATGTTTTGCATTTTTTTCAGTTTTGGGTTGCTTTTTATTTTAACTTGGCAAAAAGAGTTAGTGGATAAATGACAGACACTACCTTGTCCCTTTAGCAAATCATTGCCAGGCATGGGTCAGCATTTTGAGACGACAGGAACACAGTTTAGTGGCAGACTTGTTCGGTTTATGGCTGGACTTGATGATCTTAAAGGTCTTTTCCAACCTAAATGACTCTCGGATTCTATGTATGGACGCAGGTAGGAATCCAACCAGACAGTATATTACTACCTTTTATAATAAATGCTAATGTTTTGCTCCCATGAGTGTCCACATCTTTTTAAGTCACAAGTGTGCTGCAATAAGCAAATATAAAGTCAAACACTTGTGGTTATATAAAACTATGTGGAAGAAGAAAAGAGAAGCTATGTGGAATCCATGACATCTGGAAAACACTTTCTACAGGGAGTCTGAAGACAGTACACATTTCCAGCTTAGTACAGAGGACATAGATTTCCCAAATAAAAGCCTAAGAAAATAAAAATCAGCAAATACAAAGCTGATCCCAAAATACATTCGGGGGAACACACAGATCTGTTTAGAAATTCAAGCCAAATTTGGGAAATTACTGTGGACACAAATAAAAATTCAAAACAGAAATGTATAGCGTATTCAAATATGCTTTGAGCAGAGGGGTTGAACTAGATGATCTCCAGAGTTCCCTTCCAACCTCAACTATTCTATGGTTCTGTGAAATCTTTTGCTTTGGTATTTTCTAAATGAAATGGGTTGGGTTTTATTTTTCTTTTCCAAAATGAAAGGGAACAAATATAAACAGCTTATAAAGCAACTAACTGCAGGCATTCTGTTTGGGACAGAATAAAAACATTTTGCAAAATTTAAGAATTTTCATCCTAAGCATCCTCAAATTTCTCCAAAGGAACCTCTGCTTTTAGTTTCATTAGACCTATGTTTATATTTCATAGCTGAGGGGGAAGGGTCAGAGAGCAGATAAAAAAACTCACCATTGATCCAGCTCTGCTCTCAACCCCTATTTTCTTATTCACAGATAAACCCTTTCAGATGTACCCCAGTTCCTTCAGGGCTGAAGGTGCAGAGCGGGCGTCTCTGCAGCCAACAATAACACACAAACACCAGCTTTGCATGTTTCCATGGCCATGGTCCCCCAGAGACCTCCTCTCTCATCCACAGGCTCCTCCCCTCCAAAGCCACCTCATCAGCATCTCTCTGAGGGTGGGGAAGGAGGGACAGGTCAGCTACACCCACTTACCAATAGATTTTGTTACTAGCAGGAAGAAGAAGGGGGGAAGAAAAAAAAAGGTGTTTCTGTTTTTTCATTCTTTTCCCACCTTTCTTATTTGCAGGAGTCTCGTTATCCATCCCGTGTGGTTACTGGTGGAAGAGAAACTGTGTTATTAAAGTGCAGAGAAGTAGCACAGGGAGCACTGTTGCACAACCAGCAGCCACCAGGATCATGCTGGTGTCCCCAGGGCAGTACGGGCAAAACGGAGCAATATTTTCCGATAAACACTAAAACCACTTGCAGTTAAACCTTGTGCTTGGTCTGGCATGGGAGTACACGACTCTGGTAGATCAACCACACCAGAGACTGACTCGAGTCCATTTGAGGTCAATGACAGCTTCAGCCAACCACATGCTCCTGGCCAGCACTGCAAAAGGTGCTGCAGAGGCTGGATGGGACCGACGGGAGGTTGGAGGGGCACTCCCAGGGACATCCCGGGGGCAGAGGGAAAAAAAATCCCAGGCCTCTACTACAAGCATGGAGGAGCTTCACCATTCCTAGGAGGAAGGTTGGGGTTGGTACAAGTGAGGGAACAGTCAAGGAGTAAGGAAAATGCCAGCCTTAAGGAAGAGAGGCAGTGGAGCTCAGCTCATCACATTAGCACTTGTTTGCTCACGCAGCAACACCTCAGCACAAAGAAAAGCAAATGTCCATTATAATCTCTCATTTCTGAACTACTCTCCTGCATATTAATTCCTATTGACTGACAAGTAGAACAACACACATCGATCATCTTGTTAATCAGGTATTCTTGCAGCGATGCGTGATGGAGTTCAAATAAGCCAGGTTAAGTTCCTTGTGTACACAAGGAAGCTATTATAAGAAAATGTAATGATGAAACCACTTTTTGCAAGAAGCAAGCAGAGCTTGAGCACCTTATATGCTTTGGAAAATTTCACTTCATTTATCTCATTTTCCATGACCTTTTGCTTAGCGTGACGTGGTGGTGTCCCCCAGCTGTGACCAGTTTGGCTTGAAAGTCAAGATTTTGCAAGCCCGACTAGTGAAACCTCCTGAGGCTCTAAGTTTTCAGGGTGCCTAGTACCTTCCTTTTGAGGGGGCATCTCTTCTATATGGTGTGTTTTGGTAGTTCAGAATAATGACCTTGAGGCTATTGCTTAGATGCACAGCAGCTCTTGGCAGACAGGACTGCTGAGTTACTGTGGCCGTGTGGCATGCTCACAGAAAAAGGTCCTTCCTCCCCATGGCACCGACGGAGGAGATGCCAGCACTGCCACAGAGGAAGAGCACTGGTAACAAGCAAGGCTGCCCAGCCCCAGCTGTGCACCCCACTGCACAGCTGACCCTGTTGCCCGACCTCCCAACACAATTACATTTGCAAAAGCACCTGATTTGCAGAAATAGTGCTCAGTCTCAGCTCCTGCTGATGTTGGCAGACACTACACGCACTGGGATACTGAAAAATCAGAGCGGTATCACCAGCCTGTGCTTCCCCTCTCCCACGTTTACGAGGGTGGCTCAGCCTCTTAGGGGCTATAACTGAATCTTTATTGAAGCCCTTGGATGGGTTTTACTGCAAAACAACGCTGAGAATGCACATGCACAATTACACCAGGACAATAGCCTGAAGTTAACAATCGCTTCCTGTAATTGTCTGAGGCAGCCTGTAGAACTAAGAATTGCCTCATGATAAATCCTTGTTGGTCATTTACCATCATTAATCTATACTGTCAGAATGAATTAGGTGCAGAGGAGCATATTAATTACGATGCAGATGACACTCCAGCTTTAATTATCATGACTTCAAAGTAAACAGTGCCAGTTAATCAAGCTCAGTACCATGAAGGTTGTTGAAGGAAGGCGCTGTTCAGCTGGCAGCACTGACATCCAGCCTGCAGGGTCTGCAGTTACAATGATGCCATTCTAGCTTGAGTCTTCCAAATCACTCTCTATTTCTATCCACATTAGTCAGGTCTATGGGAACACTTTTTCCACTGCCTTTGACATGCCTTAAATTAGGGGTGACCAATTTTGTCAATATGTAGCCACCTAGCTTTATTTATAGAACATTTCAGATTAAATAGCAAGAGCTCCCACTGTCTTTTTATGCCTTTTGCATAAAATTTTGCACTTAACAGCTACTTACTCATTTTACTTACCAGCTAAGGCTATGTTTTTACAGGTTGTTGTTCCCATTTCAATATTATTTTATGCCATTTTCCGGAGGGCTAGGATTATGGAATAAACCTAAACATCTGGACAGTTTGCAAAGCACTGGCAGAGCAGCTAGCAGCGTTGCAAAGGCCCCCAAATCCCATCAGCCAAATGTTGCCCTTTTGTTATTGTAGGACCCGAGACAGGAACTCTCAAAGCCCATCAGATTCCTGCTGACAGTCTCCGTGTGAATTCGAGCAGGCAGGCTGACCGCTCGCTCTGGCTGTTACCAGGATCAGGCTGCTGGGCAGAACAGGTAAAGCTGTTCTCCACATCTCCTGCAGACTGGACATGAGGAGGTGCACTCAGACAGCACAGAGACAGCACGGAAGGAGGAAACACTCCAGTGCTAAAGCTATACAGGTGTTGAAGTGGACTGCTCAGGGAGGCTGGGGATTTCCAGCAGCACAGACTTCAACAAGCTGGGTATCCACTGCAGAGCCCGGGGCTCACAAGAAAGAGCCCCTGGAGGGCTTCACTCCACTCTTCTTCTCCATTTCCTGCTGCTTCATACACCTTGTGAAAAACACTCAATCTTTCCTGAAACTGGTGTACAAAATGCAAAAGCCAGAGGAGATCCAAGTAGGCTGTGAAATGTCCTCAAGGAGAGCAAACCAAGAAAATAAGGAGTTACAGAAACAAACCAATAAAGTAAAATTACTGTGGGGAATTTAATCACTCTGGAGACAGGAAATTCAAGGCTATGGTACCCATGACAACTGCTATTTGTCCACAGTGTATGGAACATTAACCTTAACTCCATATGCGGAAACAGAAAAAATTATGGGACATACCAGGTATGAATGCATATTTCATGCAGAGGGTACTCTGTGAGGGCTACTGTGGAAGCAATAATTAAATTTCCTGACTGCAAAGCAAGTAGGTTCATGCACAAGCAGCTCTTCTGAGACACGAGTGAACATCACCAGACAGAGCTCCCAGCTCACGCCATGGCTTAGGCAGGGAAGATTCAAGGTCTCAGTTTGGTCATAATATCATCTCCTGCCTCATAAGCTCCTGGCTGCTGTTCAGACTTTGTTTTGAGAATTGCCATGTGTTGATTTAGGAAATGTTGTGATGTTTCTTTCAGTTGTTGGGTCAACAAGGATTCTGCATTTCTTGTATGTTTTCCTTTTGAGCAACTAAAGCAACATTCATCCTTCAACAAGGCAGAAGTCCAGTTCCTGCTGGGTAATCAGTTTACTCGAATGTGAGAACCAGATTATTGCTGAGTTAGACAGCAAACAAGTTATCAAAACCTGAGAGAGTTTTGCGCTTGTCTTGAGCTGAATTTTAACCCCTGGCTGGATACTGTGGAGTCAGATTACTTACAGCAAGAGCCAAAACCAAAGCAGCCAGATAGACAGCAACCCTCTAGATGGAACTGTTGTCCTTAAAGTCTCAATTTTTACATGATCTTAGACAATTGCTGACTGGTATATCTATTGTTGCTAAAATTTGGAAGACAAGATTTATGAGTATAGAAACAAGCAGCAAAAGTATAGCAGCTGAGAAAACTAATTGCAATCAGGTGGGAAGGGGGGCTATTCAAACATTTCTTTTTGAACAATAAAAATTACTTCTATCTTTTGTCACTGCTACAGGACACAGAAGCAGGCAGTCTGCCTGGTTATGACCTGCCACTAGCTGACTCTGGAGGTGCCATGTGCTGTCTCCTCTTTGGGAAGCTAAACCCAGGGCCCAGCATCTCCCACATGGAATTTTTCAGCAGGAGCAGGGCCAGATGCTCATCCAGCCCATCACTCTTAATAAAGTGATTTAGCACATCCACGGCACCAACCAGCATAGCTCGGGTCTGACCTCTGTCACCACTTCATGGGCGGTTGGATGATGCCAAAACCCAGCCATGCTCACGGAGGGGCTGCTGGAGTCAGTGGAGCAGCAGCAGCAGCACTCTCCAGGACAGGCTCAGGTGCTGTGGGGTGGTGGGTCCCTTCCCAGGCTCCCCATCCCCCCCGCTCGGTGCCTCACACACGGTGGGTTTGGGGTGCTCCATGCTGTTTGCTCACATGGGGCTCCCTGCAGGGGCAAGGAGGGAGCAGTTTGAAACACAGTAGGACTCTCCTCCCGAGCAGCAGCATCGTCAGGCATCACCCTGCCAGAGTGCTTCCATCCAGCAGTTTTGGACGTATTTTACCGAGTCAAGGCCACATTTATCTAGCAGCAATTCAAAGTGAGGAGATCTCCCACTGCGGAGAAGATTCGTGTTTCTTTCACCTGCACTTCAAAATAAGAGTGCTCCCATGAACTCCCTCTGCCAGGAAACCATCTCTGGGCTGTCCCAGCCCACAAGCTGAAGGCATGCCTGGGACAAACAGCCCAAGTACACTCTGCACAACCTGGTTCACACTTGTAGCCTGGACATGTGGTGAGCAGAAAGCAGCAGTGCCTCTCCATGACTAACCTACTTAGATGTCAGGCTTGCCCGGGGTCTCTGAACCGTGTCCTGTGGACCACTCACCACTCAGATATGCTCTAGTTCACATTCTGCCCACCCTCCTACTCCTTGCTGAAGTCCCTGAAAACCTCCGAGTCAGCTCTGAAACAGAGGCTGATGGCCCCTCACCAGCAACAGCTCACTGGCTTGAAACTCCCCATATGGCCATAAAAGCCAGAAAGAAACTATTTTACAGGAAGGAAAAAAGTATGAGGCACCCATCTTGCAAATACCCACTGAGGGCAACACAAGAAGGGTGCCAGGGTTAGCCCAGCTGATCAAGAGCCGTGTGGTAACACCAGCATCCTTCACGCAACATCCTGCTCCAGGGAAGGGAAGGACTCCCAACAGTAGTTTTGCCCTTTGCTCTTCGAGGCACAGGCATGCTCCTGCAGCAGGGTTTTCGTCACTATTGCAAACCCCAGACCGGTTTCAGAAGGGCTGTGATGAAATTACCGACCTCCTTTCCAGAGAGTGGTTAATAACCTTGGACTCTTCTCACTGCGTATTAAACATGAGCTATTCCTCATCAGGGAGAAATCAGGATTTGATGCTGCACAGAAATGAACAGCTGAACAACCCAAATCTTGAGAAGTGGCTCTGCATATGTTTTCGCAGAAGTCATGGCAGGTTCTGGAATTAATCTGGCCAGAAACCACCAATATATCTACATGCTAACCTGAGTTGAGGCAGGTTTGAATATTACTGAAAAATCCCAGCCTGTGAATGATTTCCATTTCTGAATCTCTGCCCTGCTGTTTATGGGAAGGCAAAGAAGTGCAGTGATGAGGTAAATGTATTTATGAATGCACTACTGTTACCTTTCTACTCCAACAGCTTACAGGAATTACTTTACCACCCTTATTTATTACTAATCAAGCTCAGCACTGGGGGAGGAGAAGGAATAAATTCTGCCACAAAGTTTGTGCTAAGTCATTTTTTCTTCATCACATGAAAGCCATAGCCCAGGCAGTCTTATTTGAAGCCTGTTAATGGTTAGAAGTATCCCTTCTCTGAGAGTTTGCTCTCCTTTCTTAGAAGTGCTCCCATTTTACCCAGCACCTCTTCCATAGAGCAGCGAGAGCAGCCTGAGCTGCAGCAGAGCAGCAAAGTCCAAGTGTTCAGCAAGCTCCCCTGAACTCCTGTTTGAAGAGTTTCCTCAAAAGCAGCACCAGCTACTTTGCCAGCTAATCTTTCCAGCCTGCAGCTACAGAGCAAAGCAGAGCTGTGGACCTGTGTCAAAGGTACATTTGTTAACACATTTCCCCTGGAGTGCTAATTAACATTTGCATCAAGTTCTATGAGAGTGAAAAAGCTTCAGCACAAACACACTGCAGGGAAATGTGGGGAGTAAATTCTCTCCCCCCCACCCAGACACAGTGTACTGTTTGCCCTTCAGGAGCTGGTGAAAATCCAGTTTGTTTTGTAATCTTCTGTTCTCTAAAATCAGATATTTCTTCAAGTTAATAACTAACCAGCTTCTTTTTCATTTAAAAACCTCTAAGTGCATTTAGAATTGTATGACAGCAAGGCCCTGCTGGCGCTGGTGCAAGCCAGCCCACGTGCGGGTCTCCGTGCTCAGCCACAGCACAGGCGCAGCCCGGGCTAACCACAGAAAATGACAGTATTTTATGATTTTATAATAAACATAAACAAAAGAACATCGACACACTTTTGCTTAAGATTCAACTCTCTTAAACTAAACACTAAGATAGGAAACACAAACAGAAATATTTGTAGCTGGATCGTCAATTACCACATTTTGGGATGCTGACAAAAAGCTCTAATGAGTAACACTTGTACCCACAATGAGAGGCAGACAAAGTTATTTGCAAACACAAATTTGCACTTGAAAGATGCAAAAGCAGTTGCTGAACAGCTGAATAATGAGCTATGCTCAATATTATTTCTCAATATTTATTGAGAAAAAATGTGCTATCACAGTGAAGTAAAACTTTTAAGACTGCAACCAATATAACTGAAATATGGTTGAAAAAATCCTCTAGATTCTTCCCAGGACAAGTGGGAGTTTTACCCATTTTTTAAAGGAAAAACTAGAAAATATCAGGTTCACAGAAGGAAAATCAGATTCTATGAGCCACAAAACAATAATATGTAAATCTCCACCTACTCTGTGAACTTTTAGGCCATGACAGAGTGCATGTTGTTATTCAATATATTCTCTCTTGCCACAACCATGCATCCTGCCCAGGCTCCCATGAATTAAAATCTGTGTCTAAAAGAGCACCAATAGGCACACTTGCAGATGTAGTAAAAATTAACTGAGCACACTACTCCCAGAAATCAGTTTCTAACTCTCTGCCTCCACAGAAGTCAGGGTCTGAGATGAATATATACTATGAAAACACAGACTTTTTGATTGCAAACTGCTCTAGAGTTTTGTGAACATATTTTGTTATTATTGCCCAGTTGCCAAATATTTGAGGTGAACAATTTTCAGACTTGATGTTTACAAACTACTCTCATTGTTTTGTCCCTTTTTTCTTCCTTCTTTATTTTTTGGAGTGTCGCTTCTGCCTTTTAACTGGATATCCAACTTTGTAAACAAAAAATAAGCGTAGCAAACAGCAAATGCAGCAGCAATTTTTTTAGTTTTCGTTAGACATGCTGACGTGAAGGACCGTAACCACTGATGAGAGCAACTGTCTGGGCAGTGCCATGGGAGATGCACCAAGCAATCAATGCTGAGATGCTCCAACAGGACAAGGTGATTGTGTTTCTTCTGCTTGACCAGCTCTTCAAACTTCTTTTCGTTACATACACACATGTCTGTATGCACTAAGAATATTTTTTAACAAGCAGAAAGCACTCAGATATTTTCAGATTTCCAGTTTCCTTTGTTCTCTGTCTTAGTTTCCAGTAACTCCTATGAAGTAAAGGCAATACTAAGCTAGCATCTAAACTGGCACGTTTCTGACATGACCATCCAGAGACTCCTTCTCCATAGCACAAATGTCTGGACTGAAATCCTAGCCTCAGCACAGGCAACAGAAAAACTTCCACCAGTCCCCTCCAAAACTTGTGAAGATAACAAACTCCAGTATTTTTGGGAAAACCAAAATGGAAGTAGAATGTCCAACTTCAAAAATGCTAATCGTTTAATTCCAAGTAACAGGATGAGATTAATATAAACACGCTAACCTGTCCAAATTGGAAATCTTTCAAACGTCAAGCACAGGAAACAACAAGGATTTTTTTCAGGCAGGATGTCAGAGTTACCCCCGTGGTTATATGTGAGCCGAGGACAATGTTGTTACACGAGATCAAATTACAAACACAAGCAAACAGAAAACAATCTGTGAACGTCACTGCTCGGGATTTGACAAGAAGCACAGCTGACCCATTCGAGAGGTTAAATGCTCTCGAATGAGCTCTGGGGGAATAGGAGGAGTTGCTGCTGAACACTGAGTTCCGTGCAGTTAAATTGTCAATTTGTTTGCCCGAGTTAATGCTTATCTTACCCTGTGCATGCTACGGTTTTACTCAACACATTTGACCTACCAATCTTAAAGCAGTGGCTTTGCTAAAATTATATGAAGTTTCTGGATTCTCCAAACATCTAAGAAAACTATTTTGGTAGTTTCCACAGCACAGAAACCTACAGTTACTCAGATATTTGAAACTTCCAGTGAGGTGGATGACAGTCACTTAACCACACACATTACCATTTCATTTCTATTCCTAATGTTTAGCACAACCTTGCTCTAAGGAATTTCTGAAGTTGTTTACAAAGCTGATGCAGAGGTTGCATTAAGTCTGGTCCAAGGGCAATGGTTTACTGAAGTCACTTGTAAACAGCAGAAAGATAATATTTTCTGTAACTGAGGGAGGAGGGGGAATAAAAATTCTCACCTTGCACCAAGGACCGTTAGAGACAGAGCTGGTTTCCAAAATATCTGCTCCTTCATTTTCTTCCATGTCTGATTAGTTGCAAAGCTTTGTTTTCCAATGTAAAACATTAAATCACCCTCCAAGCAAAAGCAAAGCAAACCATGCAGGCTCCACTATCCCTGTTTGTGAAAGCCCTGCAGTAGGTCACATGTCGGCTTTATGGTCACTGGTCTAATCTAAGGTTGCAGATCCTGGTTCCGTGCTGGATTTCACAGAGCTTGGCCTTTCTTTTAAGCCTTAGCAGTTCCTCTTGTTAGGCGTTTATCTCCTTCAGCCCTTCCTTGTGGATCCAGGTTTTCACATAATGAATGGCAAACGTTTCCAGCTTCCCAGGCGCTGTAGGAGAACTGACACTGAACCTCTGATCATCTCAGGAGAAGCCTGACAATGGAGTGCAACACGTGGCCACACCTCTCTGCTGCCAGAGCTGGCCTAGACCATAAAATCAGAAGCAAGGTCACCCAGCAACCAACCATTCAACGTCACTACAGTAATAAAGCCAACTTACATTCAACTTATTGCTTGGGTAGATAAATATTTTTATTAGAAGCAAGAAGCCCAGAGAAGGTGGCAGGGGGCTGACTGTTCTGAGCTGAGAAACATTAATTCTGATCGATGCAAAGCTCTTAGCAGACGTTCATGGGCCACGGACAAACCCACAAGGCTCTGTTTGTGAATGCCATTGGGGTCAAACCCCTAAGCATTTTTCCCCAAGGATGCATAGAACCTGTAGCCCAGCAGGCTGGGTGGGTAATGTCCACAGGCTATCTTGCAGCAGAGATCACAAGTTCCCATCCAGGTGCCCATAAGACTTCCATCTGTCACATGCTCAGCTTAAAAAAGTTTCACTCAGTCTCAAAAGTCTACATAAAATAGGGATGAATTTACAAAATAGCTTCCATTTCCTGCCAGAGTCAGTAAAAATCAGGTTATACCATAAGACTGCCTACGGGAGCTTTCTCAAGCAAATGGATTGTTTTTCTCAGGAGCAACCACATACCTAAAGGAGCACACTCAGTTTAGGAAGTGACATTTCTCTCCA
Source organism: Cnemophilus loriae (assembly GCA_013397755.1). NCBI lineage: Eukaryota > Metazoa > Chordata > Aves > Passeriformes > Corvidae > Cnemophilus > Cnemophilus loriae. The sequence goes on along the minus strand of VZTF01003765.1, from coordinate 484,313 downwards.
AACACACATACATGTTAGAGAGAAGGGCTGCAATAAATATAAATAAAAGCAGATAACAGAAGATCGACCCTCTTTGTTCTGTTTGCACTGTGTATCAGGCAGTGCCACTGCAGATAGCTGGTGCCCTAAAATTTTGAAACCGACTGTGATCTCTGACATCTATTTGAAGACAAACATGGGCTCATTTTCAGTGCAGCCATTTGGTCTGGCTCAGGAAATGCCTCTCTTTAAAGAAAAGAGAAGAATCCAGGCTCACTGGCTACTCTGGGAAATTAATGCCACTTTTCCCCCTCTCTGATACGCAACTTTTCTTTCTATCTGGCAGGAAACGACTTTTTTGGGGGGAGAGGGGGGTGGCAACTGTGCAGAAAGATTAAAACTAATTCTGTTCAAATATAAAATATTTTAATCCAATGCTCATATTGGCAGCATCATTAAAAATTAGTTGTACAGGAATCTCATTTTTAGGCCTCTTTCTGCCACTGAAGCACAAAGTGCATTAGTGATTTGGTTGAGATCACATGCTCAATTATACGTATCATTAGTCACATAGGATTTCATGAGATATTTCTCAACAGTTTAATTAAAACTGGTCTTTAAGGAGTTTGAGATTACATTTTATCAAAATTGTCAGTAACTAGAAGTGTCTATCTTGTTGTGACATAATAGTTACAGGCCCTCAAATGCTGAGTAGGGTATATCTGAGTGAGCCCAGTGTATACATTGCTTGATGATGTATTTATTTCAAGGAAGTGAAAACAAATGTGGCAAAAAAGGCAAGAATTATGAGGGCATAGGTGTGTCTTTACGGAGAGAGCAAGGCAAAAGGTGAGTGCAGATTTGGAAAGCAGCAACTTAGCTTTTCTCTACCACTGATTCTGTAATTTCGAGAGGTAAATCAGAAGCCCTGTGCCTCAGTTTCCCCTCCTATGCTGTGAGACCACCAATACTCAGCATTACTATCTTAACCAGCAAACAGTGCACTGGAGATGTTCAATGTCTTCATCAAACTTGCTCCTCTCTCTACTTACAGGCAGGCTCCTTCTATCATTTGCCCACACAAACTCAAGGAAAAGCAAAGCTGACTTATCCCCACATGCACAAGTGTGACCCCAGCCCAGCCTTCTTCCACTGCCCAGCATAAGTCTACAGTCCCTGGGCTCCAGGGCACAGGCTCGTTTCACTGCAGCAACACAGTTGAGCAAGTTTTGTCTCTTTTGAAATAATTCACATGAACTCACTATCCAAACCAGCAGATAACCTGATGAGGTACTCGCTTCCCAGCTGGAAGATTCTGCTACAAATATTCACCAAGTTTAAATGTCCCTTTCTGTGATTTCATATGCCCAGGTCATTTCTGAGAGCCAAAGAGCTTTCCCAGCACAGAACCCCAGAGTCTCTCGGTCCTGGCTCCCGGGGAGTCAGCTCAGCCTCGGGCAGGGTGAGGGACAGGAATGGGGAGGGGACCGTACGAGTCTTTGCCCCAATTATTCACAAGGGCTGTTTATTACAGCAGCTTCAAGGACTCTTTTTTCCACCATTCCTTTAACTCTCTTGGGCAAAAAAATCTCAGATCACTAATTGCCATTTGAACTTTAAGAGAGCAGGCAAGGGGCCTGCCTGAAATATCAAATTGCTTTGCATTTTGTTTTTTCTCTGGTTTCTCTTTACAGGTCACCCATTTAGTGACATATTAGCTATGTTCCAGAGTAGGCAAACCCAGCTTTCTGAAGTTTGCTTTGCATTGAATACCAAGCAAAAGTGCTGTATCTCATTATCCACGTAGGTGTCCATGTTATGTCTTCTGCTTTGATGACATTCTGTGGCAGTAATTTTCACAGGTTTTTTTGGTTTTGAATTGGCCATTTCCTAATTTAAAACAGAGTAATAGGAGGAAACACTTTCCACATACGCAGCATAACATAAGATAAACTTTCCTATGGTTGCTGTGGAGAAGCAAACTCACAAGGTTTTCAGCTTCAACCTTTAGTGTAAACCAGACATCTGTTTCGAGTTGTGTCAGATCTCAGGAAGGATAGCCCACAGCTTGGTTTACTCCAAACTAATTTAGGAAATCAGAACTCTCCCCATGGATGAGTCACAAGCTTCTTGGGCAATGACAGGCCAGACACATTTGTCTCTGCAGCTTGGTGGTTTTCCCTGTAAAACGGGTGACGGCTCTTTCCCCCATCTGGAGGGGAGGATTAGCCCCAACACCAAGCCCGTTTGTGAGTCTGCAGTCCTGATGTCAAAGTCCACCAGGAAAGGAAAGGAAAGGATGAAAAAGAAAAGGGAAAGTGCGGAATGGGTCTAAAGATGGCTTTGAAGTACAGCCCAGGAGCGGAGATCAGGAAGTGAGAGCTGTAATTGCAGCTGGGTATCAGTTTCCTTTTTTATTTCAGGATCGCCCACAGCATGCTGGAGTTTCTCCCTCAGAAAGCAGGCAGGAACAACACTCACCTCTACAGGAGAGCAGAAGCTGCTGTTAACTGGAAGAGCCACAGAGACAAAACAGCTCTTTGCGTTTCTAATGCAGAGGCAAACAGAAAGTACCTTGAACACGTTTGAAATTACTTTTACTACTTCTGGACCAGCCAGGAAAGCTAAAAACTATTTCTTATTTTGTTTCCTAAGGAAGTTGCACTGTATTACTTGTGGGCTTTGACCGAGTTCCTTGAAATGGGGCCAGATTCAAGTAAACTCACTAGAGAGGAGACCTCAGGTTCACGAAAGCAGGTGGTCCAGCAGACCAAAGAGGTCCTGCAAATGCCCCCAGAGTGGAAGGCTCCCAGCTGAGCTCACGCCATCAAGAAGACCCACGTGGGAAGGCAGACCAGAGGGAAGGCACCAGTGCCACAGACATGGTGTATTTGACATCAGTCTAGGGGCAGGTTTATTCCAAGCTGCCTTGAGCCTGGCAGTGCTGGACTTTAATGACACCCCAGCACTGTTCAGACCTCACCAAACTGCATGTTCAGCTGCACACATGTGGGTGCAAGCATAAAACTGGGACCTCAGATCTGACAGGCCTTTGACCCAAGCCCTGGTAAGGCTGCCCTTTATGGAGGCTGCCCTGGCCTGGCACTTCCAAGCTGCTGCCTCAAGCAGATGTGTCAGAACAGGTTAATAGACATCCTGCTGTAACTTTAACACTGTTAGCCAACATTAAATAAAGGTTCATATTTTTTTTTACTTCCGAAGATAAGCCTCAAGGCAGGGATCAGGGCTGCTGTGAGAAAACACGGACTCTTAGTATAGTGAAATAAACCTGTTTGTTCCAGTTACAAAAGGTTGTGAGCTGAACTTGGGGGCCCAAGTTATCAGGGAAATGACAGCATCTTGAAGACCATTGCAAAGGATTTAGGTTTTGGTATTTGCTAGGCATACCTTGAGTGTTTGACCATTATAAATCTTTTCTTGTTTAGGAAAGAAATCTCATTTTTCATGATTTTGTGCTTATCTTTTAGCAGAAGCAGGGGCAGGATCTGAATATGCTGGTGTTTGCAGACAGCAGTGGTGCAGTACAGCCCATCTCTCAGCTTCACAGTGAAGAAAACGAGCTACAATTGTGAAATCATTGCCTAACAATTGATAAGGACAACCGCTGCAATCCTCTCCGTGCCTCCCCTTGGCCAGCATCCCAATTACCACAGATAACTGGATGTATGGAAAAGAGAATGCCAATGTGGTTAAAGTACAAGCCACACACATAAAAGACAGAGAATTTATCTCCATGTCTAGTCTGGTTTCCTCTTTCACCTTTGGCCAAGTAATTCAGTCTTTGCAATTCTTCATTTTTCTCCTTTCATGACAATATTTACCATCTTTCTGACAGACCTTGAGTTCTCCCAAGGAATGAGGCTTTGTAAATAGGGTTGGGGGAGCAACTGATCCCTTCAAAGAAAGCCATGTCAGGTACCTTGTATGAGGCGCTGCAGGAGACTCTTTTAGCAGGCCTTTGCTTTGCAGAAGAATGAGGTTTCTTCATGCCTTGTTTCAAATCAAGACAGTCATTCCCATTTCACCCTTCTTTTCAGGAATTCCCTAGGGCACCATAACACCTTGCCACATGAGATGCCAGCTCCTGATGTCAGCAATCCCAAGAAAAGCCCAGCCCACCACAAGACCAAAGAAATTTGGTTCACAGATTCTCGCTGTGAACTGAAGAGAGACGTATGCAATTTCTCAGTCTCCAAAATTTATGACTCTTAGGAACAGCAAGCCCACACCCTCTATTGCCACTACCACACTGAAGGATGCCATGACTATTTTCTCCCATGAGAGAAAAGCCTGTGGTAAACCAAATACTTGTATGTATTAAGTACTAGATAAATACTGGTGAAGTGTTAAGTAATGGTACTTTCAATGATATTTAAAAACCCCCAAATGTGTTATCACTTCCTGTCCTACACGGATGCCCCATGCCCAGTGGCAGTTGTATTGCTCACTAGACAACTGCAGGAGAAAAACTCACAAGTTGTGCATGAGCTGAGTAACAAAACCTGCGTCACTGAACTGTAGCTCCCTTGAACACAGTTCAGTATTACAACTAGTTAGGGCCAAACTCTACCCAACATCCCTAAAAACATCAAGCAGGTCGCCCAGCAGTTATTTCAGTGCCTTGCTGACTCAGAAGTAATATAGACAAAAGAGGAAACAGGTGAGATTGTGTTTGGATTTAAATTTGCTGTTCAGAAGTGCAGCGTAAATGAGGTACTACCGAGATGATATTTCAACTTGCAGAAGAAATAACATGCAATTCACAAGCAATTCCTGCTTCTGTAGAAACTTAAATTGCATTTTGTCCTAATGACTTGGAATTCCTTAAAGGTAATGTGAATAGATTCCAGTTCATCTTAAACTCTAGTTGTTCCAAATACATTTTCTATTTCTAAGAACAAGCGGTATATTTTCATTAACTGAAGGAAATACTCGAAGTAATCTGAGGGAACAGGAACTGCCGAGATAGACCACATCATCCACAGAAATCTCACCTGTATTGGGTCTCAATAAAATACTAATATTTGATCTTAATTTCCTGTAAAGAAGGAGGCATAACTGAAGCCCAAGAAGGTATCTAAAAGAACAGGGAATGACCCTATGACTATGTGGCTTTTGGGACATAGTTTTAAAGTTAATGGCTATGTCAAAACCTGTGATGCTGAGCCCATGTAAGGAAGGTTTAAAAAGGCAACAATCATCCTCATTTGGCCCTGATTTAATTTCTGACAACCTATGCAAGCCTCAACAATACAGCCAGCCCCTAAGGAAACCTCTGACTGTGTCCCTACACTCAGAGCCATTGTTTTCACGTGTATCCATACATACATTTTGATGCTGAGAAATAGTACTTTATGTATTAACAAACAAATGGTATCTACAGCTGAGAAAAATCTTGTGGTGTTTTCAAGAACTTTGATCAAAACATCATCAGAAACAAGATGAATAAACAAAAAGTGGTTCTAAAGCATCCGTTAGGACAGACTGGAGGAAAGCTACTGGCGTCACAGCAGCACCCTCTAGTGCTGCTGTCACTGGGCTTTGCCAGCACTTCCTGGATAAAATTTGACATTTGGTGTCGGGATTAAACTTCTCTTGTCCTGGACACAGCTCACAATAAGGTCAGAATATCAACATCATCTTATGGACAACATGAGACATAGATTGCTGTGGAGACAAATCCACCATTACTAACAAATATTTTAAGAGAGAGCTTGCAATTAGCTGTGTTAACAGCTACACCTACAGCCCAGTAACTCCCAAATTATGGAAATAAAGACCAGTGCAAAGGCAAAGATTATTTTTTGGTTGTTCACTGGAAAAAAAATGAGACTGCACCCACAGACTCCATGTAGAGATGCAGCCTGAAAGTAACAACTGTCAGACTGCTGTGTTTTACCTCTAGGCAGCAATGAAGCCCCACGGAGCCTCTTGCTCACTTTCCCTGGTGGGATGGGGAACTGGAAAAGTAAAAGTTCGTGGGTTGAGATAAACTGTTCAATGGGTAAAGCAAAAGCTGTGCACACAAGGAAGGCAAAACAAGGGGTTTATTCACCACTTCCCATGGGCAGGCTGTTCAAGAGAGCAAGGCTCCATCAGACATAACAGTGACTTGGGAAGACAAACATCATCACTCTGAACATCAACCTCTTCCTCCTTCTTCCCACAGCTTTCTATGATGAGCAAGATGCCCCATGCTCTGGGATATTCCTTGGGCCAGTTGGGATCAGCTGTTCCAGCTCCGTCCCGTTCCAGCTCCTTGTGAGAAGCAGAAATGCCTTGGCCCTGTGAAAGCTCTGCTCAGCAATAACTACAACATCCCTGTGTTATCAACACTGTTTCCAGCACAAATCTAAAACAAATCCCGACACCAGCTACTGTGAAGAAATTAACTATGTCCTGGGCAAAACCAGAACATAGTCACAAGAAAATAGGTACGTAAGTCTAGGTCCATAAATGAGCTAAATACTCATCTGCCACAGTGGTGAACATAAAAAGATGAAGGCAAGACTGAGTATGTAAAACAGGGTGGGTGAGATACCATACTTGAGAAGAAGAAGGTTAAGTATGACTTTAAAAAAACAGTTAATGCTCTCCTAAAGTCATGGAGCAGCTGCAACGCAGCCAAGCCACGGTGACCACCCTTTCTCCACCTCATTCCCTGCAGCTATAGGGAAAGCCCAGGAGGAATTAGGTTGCCTTAGGTGCTATACAGTGAAACACCCATCCAAACGTGTTGACAACTTGGCCTTCATCTCATCACATGCAATTTTCAGAATATGCCTTTCTCCAAGTGCCTCAAGGCTACAGTTGTACTCCCTGGGTTTGTCATCGAAGCATCCAATATCCCAAACAGATGAGGTGAAGATCCAAAACTCCCTAAAGGTAAGTACTGGAATGCTAAAAACAAAAAATCCTCTGATGGAGTAGGACAGGTATATTACACATTGGGAAACAACACCAGTGAGATACCAACACAGAAACACAAACCAGTATCTCTACTCTTTTTTTCTACGTGGGAACCTGCGAAGCATAGTTACATCTACCAGGTCCTTTAATGATCATCCCTGTAGATAACAGATTAATATACCCGAGGGAGTACCTCAATCTCTGCCAGCTGGAATCACCCACATGTTACCCTCTCTGAGTCTCAGACAAAGAGTTTCTCCCTCATTCTTGTCATTTGAGACACAGAGTGAGCAGAGAGAGGGTGTAAACTGTTACAGAGCATGCCTTGGATTTTGGTAGTTCGTTTTTTGTGGGGCTGCACAATTCATCATACTCCCAACCTTATGAAAATAACACAGCAGTGAAAAACTCTTTGGAAGGCTGTGTTTCTCATTCATATATTCGACTTCATTAAGTCATAACTTGTGACAATTTGCTATAAACTAAGGAATGAACCACTAACTTGGGACATCATTCATTGTCATAAAGCTATTTCCTGCCTGCTTAATTAAGCTCAGAGAATGCTCTAGCAGAAGGAAAGCAGAAGCAAACCCTCTTGGGAAGTGATAAATGCTGGAGGCTGAGGGGTATCCTGAGAGTTTCAGCAGTGTGTTGCTCCCTAGCAAGAATAAAGTGTGTCAGATAGTCTGGAACGCTGGAACAGGGAAATCAACTCTAGAAACATCTTTAACTAGCAGAAATATACGTGGATCCAACATTCAAATTTCTACCTGCACTGCATAACACCAGAAAAAAAAATTCTGCAATGGCCCTAATTTCTGACCTAAAAACCAAGACTAATCTTAAATGGAGGCAAGTAGACATCAGCCTACCCTTGTTAGCCATCAACAGCAGTTGCAGAACTGTCCACCAGGCTTTCCAGTTTGGGTTATTAATAACATGGGTGGCAAGAAATGGAGACGAAAGAGAGTATTTTAAACTGGACAGCAGAAACACTCAGAAAACACTGAAGCAAGAAACAACCTGTTTCTGCTAGGACAGACATCGCTCGAAGCAACTGACTGGAAAAAAACATTATTTCCCTTTTGCCCACTAAGTAGAGCAAACACCCACCCCCACCCTTTCCTGCAGTTTGTCTCACATTGGCCCTCAGCTTTCCCAACCATGAACTACACGTTCAAGCAGGAGGTTGTTCCTGCCTCAGAGACTTTACCTTCTTTCCACGTCCTCTCTGGCTTGGTGCTGGTACTTTAAGAATTGTATCTTATCTAAAAAGCAGACATGAAGAATCTTTATTACAGGCATCTGTGCAAGTACACATGCCTTGTCATAACCAGCAAGTTTACTGGAGCCCAGTTTCAGCAGGAAAATTCCAGCTCCCCAGGGCTCCTGCCCAGAGAGTGGTCAGCTAATTCCCTGCAGCTGATTGAGCCCACCCTGAAAACCTCTCTGTGAATTGGGCAACTGATTTATCATCTGTCCTTACAGCTCTAACTGATGCAGCTTTAGACTGTCTGTTTTGAAAGCTGAATCTGACCTTCTCTGAAGCAATAGCAAATATTTAAGGCCTGCATAGCCAGTGAAAAAAAAATACGGTGAATGCAAGACCAGCCCCCATTCAATTTTCTTTATTTACATATAAACTGCAGTCTGGAACAGAGGTGGTCAAACACCATCATGCCTGCTTCCTGTGGCCAATAGGATCCTGTTGCCCACATGTAATTTGGCTTCATAAAATTGGTTGTAATTCGATATCAGAGCAGAAACCGAGCCCTTCTGTTTCTCACTGCAGACTCCTATTTCCAGGTTCTTGTCTAACCAAAACCAACTGTGACACAGGCTGACCTCCCTCTCTGCAAGAATAAAAATAACTTGGAAGATTATATATATCACTATTATATGGTTGCATCCACCATAACACTTATATATCATGTTCCCTTCATCATTCCTCTACAGGTTTTGCTGCCTCTGTATTACTCCCGCTTGAATAGGTTATTGGGGAAAATGCTGCCTCTTATCAGCATTTTTCAAGTTATTCCACTATAAAGAAATCTCCTTAGAGCTTTAAAATTTACCTTTGAACTTCTTTTATCATTGCATTCCACTTCATAAATTCTCTCCTATAGCTGCACAACTTTATCTCCAACTAACACTGATAGCACAGAAGAGATTGTAAGACAGGGCAGTTTTACATTTGGCAGCTCAGACATGCACATCCACCCAAGGCACATTTTTAAACATACCTGTGAATAAACTGCTCCCTGCACTGGGGGGAAAATATTACTCTTCCAGGGGAGATACAAACTTTGTCCTCCGTGGTCTTGTGCTGCAGGAGGCTTAGAGAGAATCTCACATTGTTCCTAAATAGTCCTTGCTTTTGTAGGCTGAAGCAGGTCCCAGGCACTTATTGTTTAACCCCCACTGTACCTCTTGGAGTACCCGAGTGTAGTTCCCTTGCAACTTAACATGGAAATGTTAATTGACTAATTGACTGCTTTATGGTCAGTGAAAGAGTCAGGTCTGACAAAATCTCAAAAATATTCACACCACCAGATCCTGCTCTGTCACAAAATGGTGGTAATAACTTCCTCAGGTCAGTGCATGCCTGCTACCGTGTGTCTGCAGTCTGTATTCTGACACTATTGCTGATATTGAACAGGAAGCTTCTGCTCAAATAGAACTCTCCTGCCTTTCTTGTTGAAGGAAAGATGACTTAAGAGACAAGTCTGTTCCCAAACCAGTCACAAGATCTGTGAACTAGGTAAAAGAACTTGTATTACTGACAGAAAAAGCCCTAAAAACTTCAGACCAACATAACGGTGGTCTTCAAGCTGAAAGACTTGCTACTGTGTGTGTAGTTTAGGATTCAAAAAAAAAAAAAAAGCATTTAATAGGAGTTAAACAAAAGAACTGGGAAAAGGCTAAAATATTTATAAATCTAGAGTCTCATGTATAACATGATATGAAAATTTAGTCTCCTTAATCCTGGAGGCATCCAGGGTGCACATGTCCTGTTATTAATCCACATTTGGCCAGTTTCTAGTGGTTTCAACCATACCTGGTGGTATCTTATGCCAAGCAAAGACACACAGACACTTTGGCACTGCAGCATGCAGAGCAATGGGAAAGATGACCTGCTGTGTACACTGCTCTAATGCAGCTGCCCAGCTCCACTGCCAATAGTGGAAAACAAAGCTTGGTTAGAGGAAGACTCAGACGAATTTCCATTGTCTATAAAGCCTTGATTTTAAAGGGAAAATAGACACCATCTCTACCTGGTCAAGTGCTGACAGCTGTCTAATTATCTCTTTTCACTTGGCATATGTCAAAGCATTCTAGAATGTTGATATTTGCCCTGTTTAGCCCTTCCCAACTTGGCCATACAGCTTGTATGTGAGCGTGTTCTGCCTGACACCTTTTCTGTCAGGGTGCACTGCATTGTAATAGTAGATTCCTCCACATTGTGGCAAGAAACATCTGTGTTACTTTCCCCCACCAGTCATCCTTCTGTGAAAAACAGAAGTAGAAATATGGTATATGAATAATACACTACAAAGGTTTTCTGCATTATACAAGAGTTTAAGATGTTACCTATTATACTGGAAAAAAATTCCATGTGTATTTTGTCTCCATCCAGACATTTCATACTTACACATTAACAGAAGGGCAACAAATTGAGAATGCAAAAAACTTTATTAGCATAAAAAGTACGTATTCAGGAAACAATACTCTAATTATTCATGACATCTGGCATGTTTGATACATATTTCTGTATCTGCTACAGGTGAAGGAAGTCTGGGTTGTAAGATGTCAGAAGCTCAAGGTTATGGGGGAGTTATTGTTGGGTTTTTGTTTTGTGCCTCTTTTTAAGTTATGTAAACAATTCAGAATGAAACTTGTACAAGCAGAATATTAGCTATCATTTGTACACTTAAAAGTTAAATAAAACCCAATTTCAGCAATACAAAAAGCAATATAAAAAAGTACTCAGGTGCATGACATGCATAAGAAGAAAATGTAGAACATAGCAAGTAAGTGAACATGTCTTAAAAGTTAGATCAGACTGAAAATTCTCTGTAGATATCTGTATGGCTAAGCATGAAAAACATGATGAAATTACTTGGTTCCCCAAGAGATCTATACAGCTGCATCTATTTCAACTTCATTAGACACAAATATATTAGAACAATAAAGTGATTAAGAGGAATAAGAAAAGTTTACTCAAGTTTCACATCTCAAGCTGCCTATTTGATAAGGTAACTAGACAGAGGTAGGTATCCAATATTAGTGGCCAAGCTGTTCTAACAAGGCCTTTTAGCTATCTTGTCAAGCTTTTAACTTTCAAAGCCAATGTGAAAAGGCTTCACAAATGAAGGATGTCTTTCAAAAAGGCAGCCAGAAAACCTCTATTGCTGATGGAAGTAGTTTCAATTATCTTGCTGCAAGTGAAGGGTATTTAAGAATAAAACATTTCCCAGACCATTATGAGGACACCACTTATCAAGCACTAGAGCTCATGCAGTCATTTTAACAAGGGTGACAGTGACTTGCTAATTTCCTATGCCTATTTTAGAAGCTGAACCATTGCTACCTATTTGGCACATTCCTAGTCAAAGTAAGACTGCAGGGTGCCACGGCGACGGATGTCACATGTCCAGCAGTGGAAGCCACCTCCCAGAGAATTGGCGTGGCGAATGTTCACTTTAATTGTAGAAATGCCTAGAGGAAATATACAATGTACACTCTAAAATTAGACTCTCAACTTCGCATGGCAAGCTCTGATCAGAATATTAGATGATACTTTATCAGATCATATGGCTAGATGTAAGCATGGAAGGTATTTCCTACTAGTTTGTGAAGAATTTATTTTCCCAAATTCTAGGCAGAGAACAACCTAGCATAGCTGGCTTGTTTATTCTGGTGATACCCTCAGGAATATACAGTGCCTGGAGCACAGCCAGTGTTTGATGTGTTATGACATGCCAGTAACAAAAAGATAAATTCAGGTTTTGCAGTATGTGAAGAATTAGCTGAAATTCTGCTACAACACATGATCAGGACACATTTTCATAAATATGTGCGAGCATTTATGGTTCAGACACTGAATGTGCTCTTTCAAGTGCCTTTCAGGAAAAGAAGTATTCAAGGTAGATAGCTCTGACTCCCTCTTTCTCTGAAAGGGAAAAGAGGCTCTTACTACCAAGGTTAAGCTTCCTACCCCTTCTTTTCAGCTCTGATGTTTCAGCTGTGGCTCAGCTTATACACAGTCCTAACAGAAGGATCAGACAACTTCTCTGTTATAGAGTTTGCCTTTTTGCTTCTCGGTACTTCCAGGAGCTCAGGAGCAGCTCAGTAGAATCTATCACCTAGGTCAGCAATAGTTTTGTACCCAGTAGACCCATCTCAGTCCAAACTTTCTGACTACCAGCGTTAATTTAGAGCTTACATAGACTGTGAAGTTCAAGTGTGAAAGATAAGCCATGATTAGCATTAATAGCCTAATTTTTAAAGTACTTTCAAGTATTTTTAAATCCTCAACTCTTTCATCATGCAATAAAACAACCTAAGACTGAGCAGCTCTGCATAATAAGACTTCCAGATTTTATGTTCAATTACAGTTCTCCTGTCACTGCATATCTGAAGGAATGCCACACTATCATGAAGTTACGTCTGACAAGACTGAGATTCTCCATAAATGAGCAGAAATACCTGAGTTAAGTGGTCTTAATTTGACATTTTCAAGTACAATGAGTTTGCAACTAGAAAAATCTGAAAGCATTTTGGCAATGATGGATAGCCAGCTCTATATCATTCAGCAATAGATACTGATGTTGACCTTAAACTGAACAGACAGTTTACATTAAAAAAGCTCATTCAAAGGCATCCTAGCAAAAACTTTAGTTGCTACTCATACCTTTATGTGCTGCAAGCTGTAGGGGGCAAAAGAAGACCATATTTCTATGACTGAAATATTCAGGAGAAAAATCACTGAATGATTCTTACTTGCTAGTCCAACTGTTTGAGTACTTTTTCCAGTGCTGGCTGCTTTGACTACTTTAAGTGAAACCTCCATTTACCCTGGCTGGTAGCACAATAATTTTCTTTTAAATATATGTAGAAGTGTGTTAGGACATACCCAGCTTTTCAAACATCTTCTGAATCGATGTCTCGTTGGCATCCACCATCACACGTTTCTCATCCAGCATCAGGACATTCATGGACAGCCACTTAGAAGACATCCACAGCGGGTGATCTAAACACGGGAGAATAAACCTTGTACTGTACCAACGTTACTCCATATTAATACCCTTAAGAATACTCTTGGAATCCTTAGCAAAGGAAGAGTGACTATACCATCTGGGATGAGTGGCACTGGAGGTTGAATCACAGTCCAGCCGGCTTTCTTGAAGAGCTCAATCTGGAAGGGCAATTTAAATATATTCTCAAGAGGGTTCTTAGAGTATCACGTTATGTCCTCCACCCTATGCCAGATTTTCCCAGAATATTCCAATATGCATGACATCCCCTGCCCTCTGTTCGCTGTTCTGGCCCTCATTCAGGCTTCATATTCAAACCCAGCTTTCATGCAAGCATTTTTTAAGTCTTTTAAGATTTTGCTACCAATAGCATTTATTTCTATTGGTTTTATATATGCTAGATACGTTAAAGACAAAAGGTAGCATATGCAGTTTGGAGCTTGTTAAGTGAGTGTACTGGTAACAACCAAAACATATTCAATTCTCTTTTTTGTGTGTTATTTCTTCCTATATGATTGTAAAAGCCATTGATACGAGTTACACTGATGTTTCTAAAAACAAACCCGTCAGAAATAACACAAACTTACCTTTCCTTCACACTTTATAAGAAAATTAATATGCAGTCAGTTTAACAAAGGGAAAAATGTAAGGGCATCTTAACGAATAACTTGTGTCTCTAATATTTATACAATTAAGTTAAAATTAAGAGGAGGATAATTTGGCTAAGGAGAGTTGACTTTTCGTCTTCGTTGTCTGAATAGTTGGAAGAGTATTTGCGAGTGTTCCAGCGTTACCACGAGGTGGAGCTCCAATCCCGAACACTGAGTAACCAGCCTGGCCTGCCAGGATTTTAAAGAAAAGCTCCCTTTCATCGGCACCATTCAAGAAAAGCCCCCTTTCATCCGCACCATTCACACACACCCCCACCACTCCCCGGTCATCCAGAATTGCCAAACCAGTTTTTATGAAAGCAAGCTGCATTTATCTTTTCTATCTACACAGACAGCAGTTTTCCCTGAAAAAAGTCACAGAACATGGGTTTAATACAAGGAGACCAAGAAGAACATCCTCTACCAAGTAACATTATGAAAAACTGTGGAAGGGGAAAGAGGAAGAAAGGATAAGATTGTCTTAAAAATTATATTCTCAGAATGGATGCTAAAGCAGGCAGTGATTCGATTAAACCATTTGCATTGAAACCACTCGCTAAGAAAACTGCTTTTAGGAGCTGTGCTCTGCACATGGCTCCATAATGTGCAGCCCCAGCTCTATCCCTCTGATTCAGTGTCAGCTCAGCTATTCCCAGGTGGTTGTACAGCTTCTGAAGTCACAGGGATCATCACAAAAATCCTCAAGAACTGCAGTGCAGGTAACATGACTGTAACAGAGAGGAGCTCTCACTCTCTGGAAGGCTTTCTGATCTCATTGTGCTGCTCAGCAATAATAGCTTTTTCTCAGTGTAGTAGCAGGTTTTACATATCTCTCCTCTTCCTTACTCTTCAGAAGGTATTTCTTGCTCAGTTATTCAAAGCTGACTGCCTGAGCAACTACCAGCTTCCTGCCATTGGTTCAATTAATACCAAAGGAGAGGCTTCCAAAATAGCAATAGAAAGGGAGATTTCTCATCTGAGCAGCAGAAACCCTTCAATTTCTTTTGGGATACAATTAAAGTATTTAAGCAGTGGAAGTGTTCAGAGAAGTAGTATATCCCAGGTGCTTGCTTTGATACATCATTAAAAATTAGATTACTTCCATCATATTTAACCATGTACCTAGGAAGCAACACACAGTGGAATGTGTGGAATAGTAATTACCCAGCAGGGAACTAATCCAGCTGAGTGGTTTTTATATACCAAACACTCTTCCCCCCTTGTACGCTCTCACCTGATGGCAGGGACGGTCTGGGTTAGACAGCACAAGACCAGGCCCAATGATATTAAAAGTGGCATCAATGTGCATAGGGTTGGGATCCTTAAAGGATATTATATGCACTCTATAGTCTGGTGCAAGATGTCGCCTCATCCATTCAATACCCATGTAGTTTGTAACCTGAAAAACAGAACAAATTAAGCTTTACTAGGCTAGAATACAAACTGTGTCCCAGTTTAGTTTGTCTAAGGTTTTATTTCATTAAATATTTAAAGCCAATATAATAGAGAATTTTGTGCCTTTAGCTAACCCCTCACCTGGAAGGCAGTTTTATCCTGTATATCAAACATTCTATGAGGATCAATTTCTTTTGCCAACACTCTTATTTTAATGCTGCTCAGGAATTTAAAAAGACAAAATATCAATCATCAAGATAGATACCAAAACTGTTGGAAAGAAAGCTTTGTTTACCTGGCTCCTTTGTACAAAGATATCTCTTCCAGCTCTAATGAAGTCAGCAGCATCAAAGCATGGCTCAAATTCAGTAGTTACAAATTTTCCCTGAGCAGCCAGTTTATGCCTGTCTTCAACAGAGTGGATTGGATAATTCTAGTTGTAGAAAAGAGAACAACAACTTTAGGTTGGAGATGCTAAAAGAAAGTTCTCAAATAAGTTGCTACTGGAGAGTAATTTGAAATCAGGAAAATATGTTAATATTGATAGCTAGTGTGTTCCTTGGAGGTGGTTTTGGTTACTTCTTACTAGAACAGAGAAGAAAACCTAAATGTGGACATAAAAGTGAAAGGCTTTAAGCACATTCAAGAATAGGTCATGAGATAAGAGACAAGAGTTATATCAAGAAATTAATTGCTCTTCAGAACCACTGCATGGATAATATTCTGACTTTGTGATCAAAACTATTCATTACCAGTGGAGTTTAACTACCAGTCCAACAAATCACTGCACAGTGACAGAAATACTGGAATGGAAGCTATTTCCTAAGGAATGTGGACTCCCTACTTTTCCACATTTTAGAATGGAGAAGTACTTCAAACTAGAAGATGGATCTTTATTATTATAAATAATTTTAAAATTAAACAAGGCAATTCAGAACAAGTGAGATGTAAAAATCCAACACAAATGAAAAATACCATGTAAGTAGTTACAGGCTCTAGAAGGTTTCTGATACTGAAGGTGACTCTGAGGTAATTTTGTTTAACAAAGACTCTTTTGCATCATTGATGAGACTGCTCCCAGAAAGTTGCAATCATTCCAAAACTAGTTTACTGCATTTATTGTAAATGCTGTCACCAAGGTTCTGATGCATTCAGGGGCTTATAGGAAACTACCAAAATTGTCCAAATCAAAATTATCAGTAAAAAAATTAAGAAACTATTCACTAAAATATTTGGAAGGTAAATACTGTTTAAATCCTTCACTATTTCTTTTATGTAACTTTCAAAATACCAATCATCATGCAAAATAAGGATTATGAGTTGGGGGATTTTTCTGTGACAAAATGTATATTCTTTCCCACTTTCCTAATGCACCCAGGACATATGGACATTCTCAGGGACTCTTCATTCTTTAAAGTAATCTCTGTGATGTTTTTCTAGCATTCCTTCCTCTTTAGTAATGCTCAGTTGCAGCCGGTAACCAAAATAATTCAAAGCAGAGGAATTCAATAGACACAGCTTCCTGTTCCTTGTTCTCTAACTGCACACACCGAGTTTCAGCTGGAAAGGCTACAGCATGTTTGCATATACTAGAAAAAAAAAAGTCTCCAGAGTTGTTTTGTGTCATTCCCTCCCACAGTTTTGTGAATCCTAGATATCAGGTTGAAACTATCAACAAAACTCTGTATAACAAGAACTGAAGTTCTGAAGGAAAATCAGAACAGTACCTGATCATAGAGTTCATCTGCCATTGTGGGTTTTGGGGCAGTTGTCCACTTAGCACCACTGTTGAAATAATCTTTGATTAGTCGTCTATATGCCCTGTACTCAAAGAACCGAGCACGCCAAGCCATAGGTGCTTCAATAATTTCATTTCCCACCACTAACAGGATGTCTCTTGGCATGGCAGCATACATACCTGAAAGGAAAGTGGCCATTAATGAGACAAATATGCCTTTCTCAGCTCTTTCAGCTCATTCACTTTTTACCCTCCTTTTTACCATTATTTCTATCCAAAATATAGGCAAAAATCATCTTTAGCAACGTGAGGAAGCCAGCACATAATATCAGGTCCTGACATTCTTCAGTAATTTTTCAAAGTAATATTTTTCATTCAAAGTATGTAGAAGTTTTGCTACAAAACCCCACTTGCAACAGATTCATAGCAAGATGAAAGCCATCCACCATCAAGCATCCACTTCATAATTTGGTTAATGAAAATTAACTAGACCAAGGCTTATGCATTACCCAGATGACTTTAAAAAGTGATGATGGGCAGCAAATTTTCCAAGTGAACATCATTTCTTTATATACTATCCTTTCAAAAAGTAATAGCACAGAAGAGGAATTTGATGGAACATAGAACTACTGCAGAAAGTAGTCTCATGAGACTTTTCATTAATATTATCTGTTCCTTAATGAGTTTGAATTTCACTGGAACAATTTAAGAACATATTTTACATGACAGAAGCCTGAGAACTACACTTGATGCAAAGCCTGGTGAGCCAGTGTGCTCTCACTGCAGATAACCAAAACCATACATGGAGGAATGTGTGTGGGTAAAGGGACATTCAAATTTCCTTGGCACTTGTGAGGATCTTCCTGGTAAACTGCTGCCTTCAGCTGTTTTGTCTTCCATAGTTTAAGATGGATCCAACTCTAGGATCCAACAAAGAGCTATCAAGACATCCAGGGGGCCTCAGAGTATTTGCCTTTCATGTGGCGAGTCGGGGACAAAGCAGTAACAGTCTGCAGCCACTTTGAGGGCCATGACAGATTAGCACTTCTTGGCAGTGACAACATAGAGAGGGAACCTGGCAAGAGATGCTGGTGTGGGAAGTTCAGGTTAGGTATCAGGCAAAGGTTTTTCATCAGGAAATTCACACAGCACTGAAGCAGGTCAGCAAATCAAGTGGCAGAATCTCCATCCCTGGAGATCTTCCAAGTCTTAGCTACAGAAAACAATCACTGACCTCACTTAGTGCTGGTGATAATCCTGCACCTAGCTGGAAGGTAGACTAGATGACATCCAAAATGTCTCAGACAAGAGCTAAACAGACAAGACCTTCAAGAATGGAAGAATATTTACCTGTAGACTCAAAATCAGGTGTTTTATACTTCACAGACCAGTCAATTGGATCAGGTCTCTTGACAATAACACCTTCTCCCTTCAAAATATTGCACATCTCTTCAATTTCAGCAATAGCTTTTTTTAAATGATCTTTGGGGAAACTCTGGCCTCCAAATTGCTGGTAAAATCCCCAATATTTTTCATATGTGTTTGCCTAAAACAAAAGGACATGAAGTGACAAAGAATAAGCACCAGGTTTTTTGGAGTGAAGTAGATGCATAAGACACAATTCTTAACATTCAAAGTTTCTTGTTCTTGATCCTAACATGCTGGAGTGTGCATTTGATTCCTGCAATATTTTGACTACATTACTCTTCAGTTAGTATTGAGTGACTTGTGTTGCCAAGGGGCCATTTGGTCCCTATTACAGAACACCTGTGCAAACACAGCAAATGTGGCAAACACTGTAGACTCTGCTATTTAATAAGGCTATCAGACATATTTTTAAATTAAAACAACCTTGAGCTCATCTGCAAAATGCACACATCTGTAGTCACCTTATTACAGCCTCACTTCAGTAACGTCACAACGGTGACATCAGAAATTCTAAAGCCATCCCAAGTACAGGTAACATGCCTTGTTGGTCAGAAAGGGCCATACTTCAGGTGCAGCAGGAGTCTAGAAGAGTCAAAAGATGCTAAATTCACCTGCCAGGGTTGGATTAAAGCAAGATCAACTTTTACAGACCTAAATCCTCTGCTGAAATGCTGTGATAGCCTTCTTAAATTAAAAACAAATTCAAAATAATGTCCTGGTTCTCATGGGTGAGAAAAACCAAACATACAATCAAAACAAATGATGCTGCTTCAGTTTGATGTATCTGATGTTCCTCTGTCATGTCAGTGTTAGCTGAGATGCGAGTGCATATGTCACCCTTCTGGAATGACAGCAGAAGGGGTCAGGAACGGGTCAGCAAGTTGATTCTTTCTACCCATCTCATTCAGGCAGCATGAGGGACAGCAAGGGGACGCAGAAGAACCAGCTCTTCCAAACATGAGGTTGTCTCCTGACACTGCAGTCCTGACTACCTCTCAGCACACAATATCCTCACCAAAATCAGAGCAATGATGTTCCTTTGTGCTAGCACTGCCACTGAGCCCCGAGCAGACAAGGCCATCGATCTGAAGGCATGCCTGATCTCCTTTAACAATCCAGGCTATTCACTCTGTCCTCTGCTATTTCTGGGTATTTGCCTCATGCTATAGAAGTAAGAGAGAAGAAAGAAAATTCAGCCTTAACATTTACATAGAGAGCCTCAGTATGGCCATCCTGCTCCTCCAGTACTGAAGCTTCTTCCCATCCTTCCTGAGGGAATTTGTTCTTTTTCTATAAGTGAGGTCCTGGGTAATTTGATCACCTCAAACTTGCCAGCTGGTCAGAAGTCACATGCAGATCACATGAAGTGCTTAACATTCCTTTGGAAACATGTTCTGCTAATGAGATAAATTCGTCCTGTGGATTGAAGCTGGTTATTTTCAGAGCCAGCCATGGTGTATGTGAGTATCATCAATCCCCAAGAGGTGCAGCTCCTCTCTCCACCACATCCTCTAGTACTGCTTTTTTTCAAACCTGAGGAACCACACTTGTGTTGGAACTAATGGGATGGCATAACCCTAAAGTTACAACAGAGTAAGGGTTAACACTGTAATACTACTCATATTCCCTGCCTTCTGAATAACTGGAAAAAGGGTATATGGCTGGGACATGAATTTCATAGCAAATCAGGGTTGACATTTCAGGCTCCTTTGGTCACAGACATACACGTCAGTTCAGACTGTTCGAAAAGGACCATGGATAGGACACAGAAAAGACAACATTTGAAACAAACTCTTTCTTTTCAGAAAGAAATTTAAGAGTGTGCTGTAAGGAAAGATTGTCTTTAAGAAACAGCAGTATTGCTCCCTATCATTGCTATTTACTTTAAACATTTGTCATGGAAAATAATTAACATTATCAAGATATACCTTTAACCTAGTAATGACAGTTATTAAATTTAGGATCTTAAAACTTAAATTCAGATCCAAATTCTTTTTGCCTAATTCAGTGGTAAACACACGTACACACACCCATCTTCTCACTCAAGATATAATGATCTGTGCTGATAATACCTCCTCACCCTAAATACATTATTATTCACAAAATATACTGAAAAGCATTGCAGAGTACAAAGCTATAAAGTTCAACTGCTTGACTAAGTGTTAGAATACACTTCAAAAGAATACATCTCAGTTGTGGGATTTTTCATTGAAGTGTTAATTCAAAAAAGGGCATCTTCCTAATTAATGTTAAGATTTTTCAAGTTTTCGAATATTGTATTTACCTCTACATAGCCCCTTTCAAGCTCTGAAAAGGATATGTAATGAAGTGTCAGCTCATTAATATTCATCAGTGATGCAGGGCTCCCTATTCAATTCCTTCCTTCCTCCTTCTTATGCCAAGCACATCATTCCCACATCACAGCAAAAAACACTTGAGTATACCTTTGTTTCAAAGTAGAAGAGAGTGCTGAATGCAGCCATACTTCCTGCATTTAAATAATTACTAAATAAACACACATACAATCCTAAAACACAATCTCAACACAAGTATTTACCAAACTGCAATAATCTGAGATATGGTTGTTAGAGTGTCTCAGGTCCAAAGCTTCGCATTTTCCTTATAAGTGTAGAATTCATTAGTTTTAAACTGCAGTTTTTATAACCGGTGACCCTCATGCACTCGGCAGACAGCACGTGATACCCATCAACTCTAGCTTTGCTGCTTACAGGGGCAGGAACAGGGATTTACAGCTATTGTATTATACTGGAGCAACACACACATACACACCTTACCTTTCAGCTGCATGGAGATTTGAACAATCATGAATCTATTAATTAATAATAATAATGATGTCAAGCTAGGACTGGACTACTGCTCGGATTATTCAGCAACACCCTCCAGGTGTTACTGTTGCAGTTTCTACAGCAACATTTAAGACAAAAACAGATAAAATTAGAGGAAACGACATCTCAGCTGGTTCTGTTCTGTTACCTGTTGTAGACTTGTCAATTGACACAGAACAAATCTAAATCTTGTTTTGACTCTAAGTCATAGGTATTTGAATTGCAGAGGTAATCCTATACTTTGTCATTCCTTGCTGAGCTTTTGATATCACATGTAAGAGAAAGTGAAGTTCTCACCTCATGTGAATAGTTATGGCTTAATAGGCAGTAAACCTGTATAGCAGGTGACACTTCAGCAAGTTAGACACTTGAAATATTTTTTCTGGCCCTAAAGCAAGCCCCTGTACACTGCTTAGGAACAGAATTTTGCCTCATTTAATGTTACAATGTAAAATGTTAGACATTTTTTTCCTTTCTCTTTCTGTACGTTCATTACGTCAGTCTTACATAAATGCACATACATACACTTGTATATTAGAAATGCTAACCCTCATTCACCTCCTTCTCTGAAGCTGCTAGGATATCTTTGGAGTCTCTGAAAGACATAACCCAGATTCTAAAAAAAAAAGATACAGAAATATAAAAAGGGCTAAGTGAAAAGAAGTCTTCTATACAAGTACATCTCAAACTTCCCCTAAACACCCATTTCCAGCACTTTAAACATATTTTCAGTATCTTTGTTTGCCTTTCTTTCAATGTCAGATCCGAATTCTTTCTTTCTTTCTTTTTAACTGAGGTCTTCTGGTCAACTTTGTCAACTTTTTAAATTTTTACTATGGTCTCTTGGGCAGAAGTCGTGTGCCAGCTCATTTTGCTCTGATAGCCATGGATTACACGCTACCCTGCAGGTAGTACTGTACTGTAACAATGAAAGAGAAAGATTCAAGAGCATGCCCACAAATGCAGGTAACACATATACTCAACAACTTTAAAGTCCAGGTAAAGTACACAAAAATCTGGAGCAAGCCCACTATTTGAATGTTACTGTTTCAAATACAAGATTCCAGAGAACAAAGAATCGTGGATTTATTTAGGTTGCTGATGTAGTTTTAGAGACAGAAAAATCCTGAAAAAAACAGTGGACTATGTATTTCCACAAAATATTTACTGTAGCACATGGCAGTTTCAGTAAACTACTTCAGAGCTGTCTAACACAAGAGTCCTGTTAGTCTACAGCTACAGAACTCAATCTTGCTCAGACTATTAAGTAGAAAATGACACTTTTTTTTAAAGTGGTAACCCTACTTAGCTTTAAGCCAAATTAAAGTTTCATCAGTGCAACCAACTATTTCAAAAGCTCGTGTGTGTACTTTGCTAACATCAGGGCTGTATTACTAGAGCAGATTGCACATATTAGAGGTTGTCTCTGCTAGTGACTTCTGTTAAAACAGCTAATACAGTTGAAAGTCCAAAGAGAAAAGCACATCCCTCACCAACTTTACTATGCTGTAAAGTTTCACAGATATAAACAACTACCTCGAAAGAAGAATCCTCAAGAGTGAACAACACACCTTAGGGACTGTAAAGCTTGAGTAAATTTTATATATAAATTCCACATTTTCTCTTTAAGGTTATTTTTTATTGTTTACCTTAACCTCCACAGAAAAAGGTGGGACACAAGCATTTTCAGCTCTTCCCACAATGACCTCTTCCAGTGGATCCCATTCATTGTATGAGCAAACAAGACAGTCCTTGGGCACAGGGCTTGTAGCCTTGTCATCAGCAGCACGGGTGTTCTGGGAGGCCGTAGCTGCCTGGGTGCTCTGGAAAGTTCGCTGCACCCATCCTGTAAAGACTCTTCGAAGCTTAAAATAAAAATAAAAATAAAAATTATGCTTCCCTTACAAAAGACTACGCCAAATAGTCAAAACAACAAAAGCTAAAAAGCTATGGCTCAGCCCACAAATGCCTTAACACTAATAATCCCAAAGCAATGTATGTTATTTGGAGTATTAACAGAAACACGGCTTGTTACAGCCATTCTAATTTATTCACAGCCTGGCAGATGCTTAAATGAAATTCTGCCTTTTAAGATACGTTCCGTTTAGAAGGCTAAGGAGATCGGAGCCCGGCACTGGCAGACTGAGGCGGGAAGATGCTGCATAAACCTCAGCCTGCGGCCGTCCCGCACCCTCCCGTCGCGGCTCGGAGCACCTCGGCAAAGGGGCCACACGGGACCCCGGCCCACGGAGCATCCTCAGCCCCAGCCCCGGGCCCGGATCCGCGCGGCACCACCCCGCGAGCCGATGTAATGCGCTGCCTCGGCTCCCCGGCTGCCTCCGCGCAGGCACCGCACTCGCAGCATCTCTGCCGGCCGGACACGACGGGACGNGGAGCGGCCGGGCCCGGAGGCAGCCCCGGGAGACACAGCCCCAGAGATGACCGACGGCTTCTGCCAACATACCTGGATTTCTTTTCCACTAAGGGCTCTTCGGCAGCAACCTGTCGGAAAAAGTAACGTTTTAAATTTTTTCTCTAAAAAGTGTACTGAAGTGCATCATACGGTTATTTTTAGTCATCAAATATGCATATTCTTCATGAAGCCTGTAGTAGACAAATTCCGCTTCAACAAAAATTCCAGTATTTCATACGTTAAGAATTCAGATCCTTAGACTACAAACTAAAGAGTTTGTGATTCACCTAAAAAATATTTGAATTCTTTAATTACTGAAGAGGTGTTTCAAGAACATCCCAAACAATTTCGAATTCTGGCTTCTCAAAATCCATATTGTGGATATGATGAAAAGTCATCCTAAAATTAAAACCTGAACCAGCTAGCTCATAATAGACCTGTACTTACATTTCCCTGCAAAAACCTGATAAAATCAATAGACTTATCTTCAAAAATACCTCTATCTCAACAGAAACAGTCTACAAGAAGAAATGTGTTTGCTACCAGCTCTACTCTTGTTTAGTGGATCCCCCTTAGCCTATTCTGCATTTTTGCTACTTTGCACGTGAGTTCACTTTTAAATAATTTCATTTTGCCAAGTAGAAAGCAGACACAGCAAAAATTGCTTTTATCCAAGTTATTCTGTTCAAAGCTGTAAAAAATCTGTATCTTTCTTTCAACATGATTTTTGGTTCTGCCTTTCTCATCCATGCAGTGCCTTGCTCAATATTCCTCCAGCCTATGCTCTGCTCTCCAGAGCTCGTACAGTGGGGCACGGCTTGAACAGACACAGTATTTAACATTACTTCTATGTGCACGATTGCAGGCAGTGCTGGTGAACTCAGTAGACATATCTATAGCAGGAAAAGGTAAACATCACTAGTGATAACGTATACTAAAGCATAAGCTATGGTCAGAATACAGCAAATCAGCCACAGTTTTAACATGCCTTAGATATACAAGTAACCGTGTTTTATTCTGCTAGGTAATTATTCGTTCAGCAGTTTGCCTTTTTGGCACAGGTAAACACTACACCTTCCCAGGACAAATAACACAGTGTGACTTCTCCATGAATTTACACAGTTCTCCAAGAAAAGTTAATTATTTTAGTCGGCATGATACCAAGTATGCATTACCCAGTTTCATACATCTGCAGAGCTTTCTCATAACTCGCTCAGCTTGTTAGGACTCATTTGTAACATAATTGCATCAAACACTATTCTTGTACCAAAAAGTATACCAGGATTATTTCTTCAAGTTTCGAAAAGGAATTTTCTTGATGCTATTAAATTCCTAGTTATCGATTTTTGGCATCTAATTAAAAAAAAAAAAAAAACAACAACAAACCGAAAAACCCCCACCAAGTTTATGCTACTTCTGCTCAAATTCTTGCTTTTTGATTCAGTCCATTTTGCTAAGGTCACTCTACTTACATTGACCTTCTAAAAAAATTAATGATTGGCTTGTGGCTAAATCCAAAGGTCTTGCTTCCTTTTCTGTCCTTTTCAACTTATCAGCTAGTTTTGGACCTTTGAATCATTCTTTATCAACTCAGTTTACACAGGTTTTCTGACTCTGCACAACATTTCTTTCCCCACTTACTACATAGGTCTGATGCTTTATAGAGTCCTCACCATCATTGCAACAAGTTTTTGCTGAATGCTCTAACATTTTTAAAATTTTTCTTCTGGACTGCATTTTTTCGACTCAGAATTTTTTTTTAGTGAAAACATTCTTTCCCATATCTCATAGGTCTCTTTCTTCCTCTTTTAGGGGTAGCTCCTCCTGGACAAGCCAATCTTCATCTAAGTATTATATAATAAGTATAATCAAAGCAGAAATTCTTTTCTGTTCCTAACTGGCACATTTTCAGTCTGAACATGAAGCCTTTACTCATGGTAAATAGCATTTTCCTTCCAGCCTCTATACCAGTCATCTGACCCCCAGACTGCCATAACCATCTACAATGCACTCTAGAGGTATCACTGCACTTCTGTCCTCACTTGACCATCTACTGGATAGCTGGAAAAAAGCCCTCATTTGTCTCCTTAAGCAGTTACTTATTATTTCTTTGCATGCATCTTTTTATTCCTTAACATCCAATACAGGCATCATACAGTTTGCACTTGTGGTGTGTGAAAGTGTCATTCCTTACTGTTCCCTTGCTGGCATCAAAATGAGAGTCCTCTTGCTTTTTGTATAGTAGGCAGCTCTTTATACCTTCTTCCCCTGCTTCTACAAGAAGGACTTGATCTAGCAGTGTACATTTTAATAGAGACATAAATCAAAGAGCACAACACCAGTAATGATTATTCAAATTCAGAGAAAGCCAAGTTCGTTCATTCAAATGCAAGAAGTTTATGTAAACATGTGGTTATGTAAGCAGGCACGGAGCTTTTTGGATCAAAAATCTTTTTATAAAGCTCACATGGTTAATGTTCTTACACAAAATTGCTAGAATTATTGTAACGCCTTGAAAGCTCACGTCACTAACCAAAAGATTGCCAATTACTTTAAAATTACGTGCTGATCTAGTAAAGATACTTTCTTCCTCTGCAAACCTCACCTTTGTATGGAATTTTAACTTGAAATAGAAGAAAGAGCTTCACATTGCTATTGCTGAGATTTGGAATATTAACTAGCAAGTTGTGATTTGTTTTTTTAAGTGGGGCTCTATGCATGTTTTGTAATAGTCTATCCATCATTTTAGAATGACACAAGGTGCCTTTCAGCCTTGTACAAAACCACCATGTTCTGATAACTAGGTAATGCATTTAAAACAGTGCAGTTCCAGTTACTGAAGAGCAATAAACTGGCCCAACAGCATGAGAGAATAAGATACTAAGTAGTAAAAATCTAGTTTAAGACTGCAGAACTAGGCAAAGCAACAGGAGACATAGAAGAGATAAGTCATCCTTGGCAACAAAACCAGAGTTACTGAAGTTCAAAGTATAAATTCATCTATGTTTTAGGACAGTATCTCATCTCTAACACACCTCTATTAGAGAAACAGAAGTCTCGATGGATTTTACTACTGCTTAGATGTGAATTTCCATCTGCCCAGGAATTGAGGTCCCAGTTGTTGTTTAGATTTGTAGTGTGGTACAGCAACACATCTGACTTGGGAGATATGATATTTAAGGCTAAGGAACAACTTACTCTTTCTTACCAGTATTTCTGCTATATTACTGATTTAAAAAATTTGGTATATCTAGTGTGAGCTGGTCTTAACACTTACATCTATTCAACAGTTTTTACTTTACTTACAGAAAATTAATCTGCTCAAAAATACGAATGTGAGAGACTTCAGTTCCTTCCTTCTACTGCCTTGTCAAGGATACTGCTTGCTATCACCCCCAGGAAGAGAATTTGGCCCAGCAAATCTTATCTGTTAGCTGTCAGAAACAACACAGAAGAATCCAGTATGCTTCTTAGAAAGCAAGTTTCAAACTTCCTGAAGTTCAAAAGTCTGGACTGTTCCAAATGGAAAGAATAAATGCACCTCAAAACATTAAAATTACTTTTTCCCCCCTCCTTTAACCTCATAATTTTGCAGTTAACTTTGAACTCTAAAAACAGTCAAAATATTATTACACACAATTCAAACAATTTCTCTAATTTAAAATATCTTACTTTAACTTGTGACATATTATAGAGCTAAAGCAGTGTAGTATTTTCAAAGTACTTTGAAAGATATTTCTATTTTAATTTAATAATATAAATCTTGCTTTATCATTCTTCACACTCAAAAGATACAATTACATGTATCCAACTAAACAAGTTTCATACGTAAAATGGCAGTAAATCCTTTCTCCCTAATCCCAGCTTCACTGAACCCAATTTAATCTTTAAACTTCCTAACAAACTCCACATGGCTTCTGCCTATTCACCTTTTATAGGTAAATAGGTTTTGAAAGATCCTGTAGTTTTCCCCAAATGCCAGTTCTGGGTACTTCTTGGAAGATTTTCTGTTCCTCCTTGCCAGGACATCTTCCCTGTGCGACATGCTAATCTCCAAATTCTCCATCAGACTGAACACAATCTGCTACAATGGAGCTTTGACTACAGAATGAAACGCTCCTGTGAGGACAAGAACTGAGATGAAATTCACTTCCTATATTTTCGTACGATTCATACGGTAAATGCTAAATCATAAACATAAACTTTTATTTACTACATTCACATTTACTACAATCACAGATGAGAATTTATAAGGAATCTCCATTATGTGGATACACTGGTATCTAATAGCTCTGACCCTTTTTGCTAGGGCATTTAAGGGGTCTCTTTATTCCTATCCAGCTAGTTATTATCATGAAACTCATCGAAACCTAATACCATTGAGACCTATGAGCCTTTCCCAAATGTGCCTGAAAGCAGCCAGCAGGTTCAAGTTACAGGGAGGGGAAGGAGAGAACAGACACATATAGATGCACATACGCAACCCATGGCAACGTAGCCTCATGTTCTTGGAAGCAAGGCCAAAACCTTCCTTGTCTTTAAGAAATCAAACCTCCTGTGATGAAAGCAGATGACTTCTGTAGACGTTTTCTATGTGAAACTTAGGTAGCAATAGATCAGATTTTTGTAAGATTGTTAGTCTGTTGGTACAAGGCAATTCTTAGTGCATTATTTTATTTTATTTAAGCAAACATTGCTCTTCATATTTGTTAAAATGACTAAAAATTAACTGCAAAATGCAGTCAGAAAACGCATTTCAACATATATAATTCAAAATAATATATCAATATTAATATGCATTGCACTAAATTCCAAGCATGTCTGATAACTTAGGAAATAATTTAACTCCTTCCTTGGGAACCAAGTAGCTGGAATACTAAAAAGATGTAGAGAAATACAGTTATGTAGCCCCACCCAAAGTAAGGCTCAGTAACTGAGCCAAGGAAACAGTACAGGTAATACAAGTGCATAAACATGAAGGGCAGTGGCCAGTGAGGAGATAAAAGTTGGAATTAAATAGAAAGCAAAATGACAGATCTATGGTGAGATAATTGTTAGACTAAATTTTTGGCTTAAAAGTAGTAAAAAAAAAAAGTTTGGAACTTTGAGCAAATACAATAGTCCTTGTTGACTGAATCCACCTGGTTCCAGGAAGATAAGAGTTTCCACTGTCCTTCTGGCCACTCATAAACTGTGTTACATCAAAGAAATGACTGATTTAATAATTAATTTCTTTTCCTCCCTGAGTTTGCAGAAATCTACATTAGCTGCACTGTATATGCATATACATAGGAGTTCCAGCATACATATAAATACCTGTTTTAATTTTGGATGTCACGTTTCTATTATAGAAAGGTGACAGAGCTGAATAAAGTTCTATGAAGGCAAAGGATTTGGTGGCCATAATCCCTGACATTTTACACTCTGTCATTTCCAGAGGCAGTGCAGTGCTGACTACTGAAAAATGCTGGACGTTCATGCAGCAAGAAGCACATCACTTGGTGGGATAGATTTCGTTCAGCCCAGTATTTCCATGTATACAGTAACATGATCTGCCAACATTTTCTAGGGTCAGTACTGTGACAATACTTTCTCTCAGGGCTGCCAAGGGAACTTCATGGCTCTAGGACACTTGAAATTTCTTTAATCCCAAATATATGGTCTTGCAACACAGCCCGTTGTACATTAGCATTTAAAATTTGAAAACTGCTTCACATCTTTCTTGAAGAATATTTATAGAAACTGGTAATATAACTTTGCTGTGCCCCTGAAATAACAACTGCATTCAGTTTTCTGCTCACTCACACTAGCGTTAGAAGTGCAGCCATATCACATTATACAAATTCTGGCTCCTTTAACCATTGTGTGAGTGGCAACTGCAAGCAAGCTACTGACCTTGTAATTTGAAGGGGTTTATTCAAGTGAAAGAGGCTGAAGTACCCTTACACTAAACCTGATGGCAGAGCTTGTCTGTTCAGCTTGCTGCTGCCCAGGCAACAAGGCTGTGAGAGCAAAGCCTCTTCCCTCACCCCTCTTTCTAAGAAAACACTGTTCTTGATAAGCACACCCTGTCACTTGATGCTGTTGTTGGCAGTACCTGTGAATGTTGCTCATACTGTACTGCCTTTGAAAAGTCTGGTGAGTATAATCTTGCCTTGATGGTAGGATAGCAACAAATTATACAAGGAGGATTTGATTTGAGTGTCTCCTTCAGTGGATTTAATAAATTCATGGGGAGTTTTATGCTGAATCTGAGTCAAGCTTAAGTTAGTGGTTAAAAAAAACCCACCGCATTTGGACACATGGATGTCAATTACTCTTCCATCATAAATTAAAATTAAAATGGCCAAGTCAAAATTTGGTGGAAATGAATAATTTTAAAGCTAAGCTTTCTGCTTAATCCTTACCCTCTCATGTCCCCGTGGTCACTCCAGTTCTTGGTGGGTAAGTTCTCAGCAGAGGAGAGAGCAAAGAGCTTGCTATGGCTGGGGTACCTGCACTAACCCAGCTAACTGAACTCTGAGATAACTCTGCTGGTGTAGCTCTGCAATGAGCTTCGCTGTGTATCTGTAGTGAACCTACAGAATTCAAAATCTGTTTACGGGATGGAAACATTTTATCAACCTGGTGAAAGAGAATTGAGCAAGGCTCCTTTAGGAGTTTCTCTATGAGGGTAGGAGATAATTCCTGAGCTTTGACAGTTCCCTTGTCTGATCCTGGAGAGCACATCTGTACTGATGAATCCACACCATGTCTATCCAAGAAAGATGAGGATGGGCTCAGTGCCAAGAATTTAGTTACCATCCAGCACCAGGAATCTCACATGTCACTGCAGAATATTAAAATTTTGTTCGTAGAATTTCATAGCAGTTTCTTCTAACACCTCTGCAACAGAAAGATGAGTCTCACTGTGACTCAGACAGCTTCACCTAGAATGTCTTTAGCCAGTCATAAATGAGCAGAGAGCTAAATCTAAGCCCACCACTCAATCCAAAATAGTTGAATAATTTTAGCTTCAACAGCCTAGAAACCACCATGGTATCAAAGATACCATCCTCCATCCAGTGGGCTAAACTACAGGTCATGATATGCAGGTTAGAGTAGCTGAGATCCATAGTTAGTAACTGCATACATAGTAACAGTACTGTCATTTTATGCTACCCTAGTCACACACTTCTCATCTTCTGTGGAGTGTAGGAGTTCTCCTGTAGGTCTCCACTTTTAGGTATCTACATGTGCAGTACACAAATCTGGACTATCTATATGGCTTTGTCTAACGAGTCATGACATGTTTATTCCCAGCCATGTTGCACCATTTTGTCTTTCAAAAGCAATGTCATTAACACAAAAGAACATAAAAGAGCTTGTAACAGAATGCAGCAAAGTAAAGGCACCCTGTAACATCTAAATTTCTTGATTTTAGCAGGGACCTGAGTAATCCATTAGACAAGACTTCCTTGGAATTTCTAGTCACAGGAGTGGCTGGCTCCCTTAGAAGGAGACTTTTTTCGAGGTTGGTGATTGCAAAGTATTCCAGTGGTATCCAATCAGCTGCAACTGGACCAGCAAGTCAGCTCACCTGGCTGACCTACTAGAAATCCTGATGCACTACAGATTTGTGACCATCATCCCTCAGAAGTGGGGAAAGATATGGAAAAATACCAATAAACTGCTGATGTTAGCACAGTTTCCACAGTGCCAGAGCATATATTTCACTGACCTTCATCTCCTGAACCTCTGCCAGGCAGGGAGGGTGAAAATGGAATGG
The DNA here is from genome assembly GCA_013397755.1 of Cnemophilus loriae. NCBI lineage: Eukaryota > Metazoa > Chordata > Aves > Passeriformes > Corvidae > Cnemophilus > Cnemophilus loriae. The sequence continues at coordinate 452,909 of VZTF01003765.1, read as the reverse complement.
CTTGAACTCTGCTGTGAGTAGGTTCGGTGGTTTACCTCTGCACAGACTATGAACCTGGTTTTTACATTTACAAAAATTATTTTGCCTGGTTTATAGACAGTTAACACTCCTTCCCAAGTGGGAGGAAACAGTAGAAGAATTTGAGATGCAGGCATATAGGAAAGGGAGATCAAGCTGTTGTCTATTATTTCCTTATTCCTTCCTTTGTATTAGTCCTAGTATTGGCACTAATATGACTCCTCAATAAGCCAGTTCTAGTCAGTGATTCAATAGACAACTCAACCCAAAAAATATAGGGTTTTGCTGGGATAGTGAGCTGAATTCACCACTGAACTGTCAGAAGAGCATCAGAGCTGGAGCAAGGAAGGCAGTGGAACTAGAAGGTCACATAAGGAGGACAGGGAAACAGAATGATCCCTTTTGGCAGCAACAGTTAAGTAGATCAGGTCAACCTGTCTTATCGGATTGAAACCTTAGAGAAATCTGTGGTAAAACTGCAAATAAACCTTTAGTATAAACTGTAGTAGCTATTAATTTGAAATGTGACAGAAAGACATTTGAAACTGCAAAATAAAGCTTCAAGGCTTCAATATAGCAATCCTGAAAAATACCCAGCTGGGACTTTCCATGGGAATGGTCAGGTGAAACAAACAAAGAAAGAACAAACTCAGCTGACCTGTTACACAGGTTCACTGAAGCCACAAGTCATCCAGTCTGAATCTCATCTCTACCATTCATCAGTAATTAGGTAAGTGCTGTTTTGTGGTAGGATTATTGTCACTTGAGCTGGCTGGAATGGTGCATTCTGACTTGTAGCAGTACAGTGAAGGCTCCCATTAAACCATAACAAAACAGAAAAAAGAGAAGAGGCTGTCTGCACAGAAAATGCTGCAGGCTGGAGCATCCTATGTCAGCCAGCATGAGGAGTTCTGGGCTTTCCCATGCTCTCTTTCTATGTACCTTTCTCCTAATTAACTGTACACTGAGCCTGAATCCAAATTTAACACAAACTTCCAGTTACTTGTTGCCCTCTGGTGACATCTCGTGGATCACAGGAAGATATCTTTGCCTTTTGGCAAACTCTGCAAAGCCTTGAACTGAAAATCTTTGTGAGAAACGTTTAGCTGGAGACCAGTGGAAAATGCTTATCTCAAGGAGTAGCTTAGAAAAACAATATATTGTGCAAAACCAACTGGAGAGCAAATCAAGTATTATAGTGTGTGAAAAATTACAAGTTTTTAAACAAATTAGCCCTGAATAATACGGCAAAGGTCCTTCAAAATGTTACATTCATGATCAATAAATCTGAGGGTTTCAGCTCTCCAGGCTGCTGATTACAATTCCCTACTGAATTACAGAACTAATACCACTTCCCATGTGAGAAAGTCAGAGATGTAACTGAAGAAGAAAAGGTTACACAGAAAAACTTCTTCAGAAAGCCCATTGAAGGACCATAGCAGAAAACTGCTGCAGTCTCTTCTGAGCGGGAAGCTGGACTTAGTTATGGCAGTTCAGCAATGCTTTGGAAATACTGGCTATGATCCTAGCTAAGAGAGTCTACTAATTTCTCCTACCTTTCCCGGGCAGTTGCCCTCACATACGAAGCTTCCAAAAATGGAAGCAAGTGAAGCAAATTCTAAAAAAATCCTGAGGCACCAGTCCGAAACAGTAACTCTGTTACAGGAGAAGTGTAAAAACCCTCTCATTTATCCAAATGCCAAAGTCTAGTGATAGTCAAAATTTACCCTAGACATAAATCAGTTAATTCTCACCCCTGCCAGCTCCCTGAACCAGCTCCTCACTCAGTCCCATGTGTTCTAAGGCTGGGTCCTGGGAGCAGCGTGCGAGCAGGAAAGGCAGCCCTGGCTGGGGGCCACCTGCAGTCCCCACCGGCTCAAGTTTCAACTGCAGCAGCTCCCCGGGCGGTCTGACCACCGCTGAACTGGGCGGATCTGCTCCCTCCCACCCTGCTTGGACATCCAGGGCTGATGCTGCATTAGAGCTGGCCACAGCTCACCTAGCAGCAAAGGGAATTTACCTGGAGGAGGAAACAAAGTCTGCAGTGAGGAAGTTTCCTGGCAGATCAATGATCTGAATTTGCTCACCTTGTGTTGAAAAGTATCAGATTTGACATAAAAGGGCAGCAAAAGGCTGATCAAGAGGGAAGGAATTAGTCCCCTTGGTGGGTCAGAGCAAAATATGAAATCAAAAATAATTATTAAAAAAAAATAAGAAAGAAAAAGCCATCCTTAGTCACAGTAATGGCTGTTTAAACTTCACCAAGAAGCACTGAGTCCTGGTCACTAGGTCCAGTCAGAAGGGTGAAATTCATGGAGTTTGCTTCAAGGTTGTCTGAGTAACTTAGGAAATAACTATGCTGAATTCAATAATACAGTTTTTATGTCATTGAAGTTACTTATCTCTACAATAAAATATGGATTTCAAAGTTTATTGAAGGGTTATCTCAGTGAAAGTTTATTGAGGGTTATTTACCTCTAAGGTGCCAGGTCATTCGTTATTTGCATAAGATATGCAGTGTGCCAGAGGCATCATTAAACACCTTTTTTTTGTCGTTTGCTAATTAAATAACAGGGAATATTTGTTATATTATGTTGGAAATCTAACCATAAAGGGAAAGGGGAAAGCCCAACAAAAACCTTTCCTAATGAGGTCTATAATCTCATTGCATACTAACATTAACTTTTTTCAAGGAAAACAAAGGAGCTTTTGGCTTGAATTAATAATTCTTTTGCATAGGGGAACAATGGTAATCCATTAACTGACATTCTGTTAAAATGGATAGAGAAAACACTTACCTTTTGTGAGTACTTCAGCTTTACACCAAAAAGGAGGAGTTCTCTAGAAACCAACAGACCTGTGTTTTGGGTCGTGTGAGTTTTGGGGGTTTTGTAGCCAAAATATCCTAACGCAAGCCAGGTGATCCCTAGGTGAAAGTGCTAATGTGAGTATTTAAAGAGTGTCCCCTTTGAAGGTGCACTTAAGCTATTGTCTGCACAGGGTACCTACTCATAGGTGCTTCATAGATGGTTTGGATCACTGCAATCATATCAGTTCCTCCTTCATTTCAAAAACGTGGTTGCATAAAATGAATGTCACAGAGATAGAACTGCAGCTAGAATTTAGTAAGAAAAAAGGTATCAATCAGTCTTTGTAGTAACTTTTGATAACTAAAAGCCAGGACAGAGAATCAGGTCTACAGTTTCCTTGCAATTTATGCACAGTATTTATCTTTGTCCTAATGGTTCCGACTTCTTTCTTGAATCGCTCCTTGAAACAGTGTTTTACAATTCCAATGTTCCATGCTCATCTTTGACTTCTACCATCTACTGCATTGCCCTCTGCCCTGTATTTCCTGAAAGACATAGAGCCAACGTACTTATTCTGTATAAATACACATTCTAGTCTGCTGTTGACAGAAAAGTCTCATCCTTTCACCAACTTAATTCCAAGTTAAGAAGCAAATATATACTTTAAAAGATTCTTACTTTCTAATAAAATACTATTAAATGACATAATAAAAGAAACAGCTGGAGGAAAGGACAGGAAGTGGAGAAAAAAGAGCCATTCCATAATTTGTTAAAATTCTATCATACTTTTGTTACTCACTAGCACGTTAGATATGTTTATAAATTACAAGTGTCTGACTCAGGTCACTACTTCCTATTGCTGAATATAAATTTAAACATCTAAGACTAGGCACAAATGGACTGCCAGCCTCACTGTGTGTTTATTGCTTTCTTGTGTAAACAGAAAGATTTAATAGCACTATTAAAAGTGATATGAAATGTGGTTATCAATTTTTTAGCAGAAATGAAGTGTGAATATGAGATTGTACTATATGAGAATATCAGAACTACTCCAACTCTACCAGTACCTCAGCTGATGAGCTTAGCTGATGTTGTATAAGGGTCTAGACATTAACCAGGCTCATTGTTTATACAACTTGGGAATGGTTGTTCTGGATCAGACAGAAGATCCATGTGTCTGAGTGCACTGCCTTCAAGACGGGGTGACTGTAGGTGTCTGGAAACAACTACAAGGAAAGCAGCATCTAGCAGTGCTTTCCCAGAATAATGTCGTAGCAATCACCGTGCTTCCTGACTCAACTGTACTATTCCTTAATTTAAATTTGTCCTTAATAGATTTTTCTCCCTGCCAATTTTTTATATACATAAATCACTGGCCTCTTGAAGCAAAACATTTGTTTGCTGTATAGAGACCCTTTCTTCCATAATGCCCCTTTAGTTCTCTGTTATGAGAGAGAGGGAAATATAATTTCTCCTCTCTTTCCTCATGCATTTGTGATGTACAAACCTTAGGTAATGCTGAGAAAGGCCACAGGTGCTTTGCAAGGTCAACTGTTTTGCAACGTGGTTGCACAAAGCCTCCTATAGCTGATTAGAACAGACGGACTGGCCAGGCTGCTGTGTTTAACTCCGGGAAAATTGCCCTAATGCAGCAAAATCTCTTCGAGAGGTTACACCCTTCTTTTTGCCCAGGTCAGAATTGATGTTGGCATCATCTGCACACACAGATCCTCACATCAGTCTAGTGAGTTTTTGCCAAGGTATCAAGCGCCACCCCCCCCAAAAAAAACCCCAGTGGTGCAAATAGAGACCTAAATTGTTTATCCCCTCCTGGGGCCAGCATACTTTGTCAAAGTGGTTCCAGCCTACCAGCTAGAAACTTTTCATTACCAGAACTGGTAAGGTAGAAATTGGCATTTTCTTTACCACAGTCTACAAAACAGAAAGTTTCATGTTATATGCCTACCAGATTTATTTGACATTTTAATCTATAAATACATGAGGTTTTCACCAGTAAAAGCACAGGCATTTTCTCAGTGGTCATTGCCACTGCTTACATTTTGAACAAAGGAACATGTAGTATTGCATGTGAATAAGCAAACTTTGGTTCTCTTTCCAAGGACCAAGCTCTCTTACTTGTTAAACAATAGCTTGCAGAGGACAACAAGGCAGCTGAAGGCCACACTGAATGCTACACTCTGGAAAGCTTGGGACACTGTAGAACTTAATTAGTTTTTTGAAGGCACCTTTTTTGAACATCATCATGTCTTCAGGCAGCCTGGAAAGAACTCTGGCATTTGCACGAGACTCCTTCTTGTCAGTGGCTGCTGCTTTGGGGTTACATTGCTCAAGATTACCAGTCATTGGCACACTGGTGCAGCTAAGGGAACGTGCTGTCTTTTTCTTGCCTTGAACAGATAAATAACTGAATAAAAAAGAGGTTAACTTATGTTTGGTAACATCTTGGACATCTTCTGGAAAACAGTCATCCAGAGGATCCCCTTGACCTTTCACCTGCTGACTAATCACACACGTACTGGGACTCACTGATAATTTCTTAGGCTGAACTACTGTTTTTCTGGAAGGTGTTTTGTACTTCTCTCCATCTAAATAAAGCTGAGGAACGTTACTAATGGCATCAGAACTAGGCTGAACTATTGTAGTGGGGATTCCTGCCCCATTACCAGAATTGATGCAGTGCAACCCATAATTCTGGCTAACAATTTGGGCTGCAGTGTGTTGAATAATGCTCCAGTCCTGCAGAATATCTTCCCTGGTTGTGAACTGAGATGTCACAGTAAAGCGAATGATGAACTTGTCCTGGATGGTTGCTGGAATGAGGAAGAGCCTGCCAGAACTGCTTAGTTCTTTCAGGAGTTTTTCTGTGAGCCAGTTGGGACCCTGTTTTAAATATGAATAATAAAAAAAATACTATAGTTAGAATTTCCAGTAACATCCAAACATATCTAAGAATTGCAATCACAAATTCTTACATGGAAGTTTATTCACAGTTATTAATGTCTGGGGAGAGATCAGCTGTGGTCAGTTCATTCCAAAGAGACACGCAAAACGGACAATCTTTACCTTTAGGCGAAATACAACCAGTCCAAGATGTCTCTTGGCAGGAATTTCAAAGAGTGGATCACTTTTAACCAAAGATTCAAAGAATTTGGCTGTTTCAGTACCCTATAATTAAGGGGGAAAAAAGTTATATATTGGTTTGTCACAAGCCCACTGTAAGATGCTAAACTGGATAGTTAAAAAGAATTCCTTTCCTTACTAAAATACATCATTCCAATGCACAAATAAAAGCAAACAGAAAAATGACATCAAAGCTAAGAATTTTAAAGTCTGTCTCTATTTGCCCAAACCCTTGACAATGAACATGAGTAACTGGCCTATACATAGGGACTTTCTAGAAGGAGGTTTGAAAACAGAATGTGCCTTCTCATATTGAGTCCTTTTGCAGCAACCATTGATCCACAATGCGACCCCTTGTATTTACACTCCAGCAGAGACTTAAGCCTGTACATTTTCATAGCGATGGGTTCAGCTATTCATCACAGCCTGCCGCCCAAACAGCTGCCACTCGGCCTCAAAGAAAGCTTCTCCAGATTATGGCTCAGTAAAGTGCAGAAGGCAGTGACTTACCAAGTCCCTTTCCATTGCCCAGTGCTGTCAAGAAGGGGACCGGAAATGTTTTGTCTACACAGTCGATCTTTACGGAGTATTTTAGAGTAACCAGCACACATTTAGTGTTCACATGCAAGCTTTGCGTGTGAGAGGATTTCTGTTACTCATCTCTCCTCTCTGAGTTTACTAATCTCACCTACCAAGAACTGAACATAAGACAATGGTAATTCACATACCTGTCGGACGTGAGCTTGAAGCTTTTTCACTCCAAATGAACGAAGTACAAACCACAGCTTCAAAGAACGAAATCGACGACTCAGTGGAATTTGCCAGTGCTGTGAAAACACAACAGTGCATCAGTGAGTGCAGAAACAACAGAAGGGAGAGTTCCCCTTCCACTGCTACACCTCTTGCTTCAGACTCAGGTCAGAAACCTCTGCTGAGATGAATAGTGTCATATTACTGAAAATCTGCTAAGCCTAGGAAACAGCCATCAAAGAAACACTATGCCCACATATTTTTCAAGTATTTGCAAAAATAAGATTTTGCCTATTCCTCTTAATTTATGGCCTAGCTATGCTTAGAATTTTAAATTAATTACCAGTAATAACAACAATTTTTTTGTATTTTAAGAGCATGATCAATTTAAGATGTGGCCATTTACACTTTAGGACTGACTAGTGCTCACTTCAGCTCCTGTAATTTCCTGAACATTTTCGCAAATCAACTATCAAGATTTGATACTGCGGTAGACAGTTCCAGACAAAGTAACACCTACTCCAAGGAAAAGAGTGAGAAAACATGTAAAGGAGTATTTCAGTGAAGCTGCACAATCATGTGGAGGATCCAGTTCAACCACAAGAGGGACTCAGTATCTGTTCTTCCATCTCTCCCGCCACTCTAGTGAAAAGCACTATTGATTTCAAGACAACAATTATCTTTTCAGGACTAGGGTGAGATCATAGCAGAAATAATTGGCAGTGAATATTCCTTTGTATTACTGTACTGAAATCTGCTGTAAGATGTATCTGAAGTGAAATGCCTCTTAGCTCTCCTATGAATACCTTAATCTGAAGGAAAAATGTAATTCATTCTCCTCCTGTTTCAGAGCATGGCATTGCCATTGCTTACTCTTTTCTCTCTTTCATTACATTTCAGAGATACAAGAAATCCAGCCAAAATGGCATCAGTAGGAATTACTTCAGCAACACAATGCACAGAAATGACCCTTTGCATTAGAAAGTCAAGGCTGGATCTCCATCTGTGTAAAAATCTTAAGTACCTCAATCTAAAAGCAATTTTATAATTAATCTTCATAACCAGGGCTCACTGCAAAGTTTTACTATTTTCTCTGCATGGGGACCTCATTATAATATGGTTTATGCAATAAGACAAGCTATAAGACTATGTAAGCATACTCCAGAATGTGAGAGGAATTTCAGTCTGTTTGAACATTTTATAGGCAATATAAAATATCAACTTAAGTAATAACTTACCATGAAGTCAATTGCAGCTCCTGAATTGGCATGTCTGAGGTAGACAGGGTTAACACTGAAGGTTTGATGTAACTTGTATTTATCTTTAACCCTATCAATTGTAGAAGGAACTAGATTTAGCAGAATAAGTGCAGAGAAAAACTTTGCAATTTGCATGTTATCCTTTTGGTGGTATTTGTGCTTTGACTATACTCACCAAAATCCAGTGCAGTCAAAATGGACCATCATCCACTTAGAAGGATTAAAAGTAAAGGAATCTGCATATTCAATTCCATCCAAAAACAATCGAAATTCAGGACATACGAATGCTGTTCCTGCATATGCAGCATCAATATGAAGCCAGAGTCCCTCAGCATCACCTATTGGAATTGAGATTGTTGTTACGTAAGGGACATAAGGAATCAAAGTGCATGCTTAATCTCTCCTCTCTGCAAACCAGGTGCAGTGTTTTGGAGGAGGCAGACAAGCAATTGGCAACCCAGTTTTATTCTAAAGGTGTGGATCCAGAATGCCAAATAATAGGATAATGCTGAAACCAGGTGGACTCTGTAACAAAATTCACTGTTCCATATCTCATGCGAGTGAGTCTTTTTAACATTTGATTTCTCTCACCTGCCCTTTCACTAAGTGAAATTCCCAAGTACCTCTCAGTTGCACAAAGCCAAAATAAAGACATAGTGGCAAGAAAAAAGGACCCAGAAATAAAAGCCACAATCTGACCCATAAGAGAAAGCTCCTCAGGTCTTCAGCAGCTACTGGTCAGAATTTATGCTGGAATAGAACTTGCAACCATGTCAAATTTACCTAGGAAACTGGCTGATCCAAAGGATGTCCTACCAGAATCTACGTTCAAAACTCCTTTGCTGGGTTAAATATTAATGTATCCATCCTATATCGGTATCACACCGTCTGTATTTCCTGAATAACCACATTAAAGATTTATCAATTGGCAAATTTTATCCATCTTGAATAGAATGTATTTTAGCATTCTAGTCTGAATCTTACAGAAATCACTGCAGAGTCTTGTACTGACTTCAGCAATCCATAAGACACGTCTGAAAACCTCAGCTGTCCTTGGGGTTTTGGCATGAGAAGGTCTCACAATATCTTTTAGATACTTGCATAGTTTGAAATCAGGAAAAAGAAAAGATACTTACAAACTGGACCCAGTTCTGAGAGATTGTCAAAAGCACAGACACCAGTTGTACCCAAAGTTGCACAAACCTAGAAAAAACCAAACCTGTTATAATGGATTTGGTTTCTTTTAATACATGGATGCAGCACTTTAAAAGTGGTCAGTTTACTGCAGACAGTCAAAACATTAAAAATCTTTTATTTCATAAAATGGAAGTTCTTGTATACATTTAAACCTTCAGCTAATGTATTTTAACACGACAAGAAATTTTTCATATGTAGTTTCATGTTGACATTAAGAATATAAGGCTATGTAAACACTCCCAACCAGAAAGTTGAACATACAAAGACTGGCACTAGGCCTTTCTTTCTGTCTTCTGCAATGGCTTTCTTCAAAGTTTCACCTCTGAGGGAAAAGTTCTCATCCACAGGCAGAAATTTTATCTTCACAAGAGAAATCAAGCCGGCCTTTTCTACAGAGGAATGTGCCTTTAAAATAAGAAAAACAGTAAGAACTCAAGCTCTGAGGCTGAATAGCTGTGGTAAGTCATGGCTTTATGAAAGACAGTGGTGGCAAGAAATACAGAGATAACGACCTTATTGTAATCCACATTAATACAAGTCTGAAAGCATCTTCTTTGTGAGTAACTATAAGAAATAGTACACTGGAATTCCAAAGAATGCTTCATTTATTTGGGTACTGGTTTCTAAAATACAATAATAGGCATCTTCATCTTGTGTTTGGAGGGCCATTTATCAAAACTCAGCTCTTAAAGGAGCCTCTAGAAACGAATCAACCTCAGTTTATTCCCTCTTCCCTGCCATAAGAAGATAAATCCCCTGAAGTGTGTTTACTTCTGGATAGAGCGAAACACCTTACAAGATAAAGTCCTTTTAGTTATACTAAGAGAGAATCAGCATGAATGTCTCTCCTGTGGCAGTTTTCCCTGGGGAATATAAGTGTTCAGTTCAGGAGGCCAAGGACAGAACAAGTTTGCTGGCAGAAGCCAACAGTGGAGCCCACAACCAGGAGCAGCATTCAGGTAACAATGCCTTGAGCACGCCTGTCTCTGAGGGGAAGGAGGCTGGGAAGAAACACGAGCTGAAGCTGCATGAGATCAGCACCTAGTTCCTGGAGTCAGGCTTTGTGAAAAACAGGAAGGAAGTGGAGAAAGCAGTCATGTAAAACAATCTCTTGACGACTGCCAAGACCCTAAAAACCTCACCTCACACTGACTTAGTTTCCCCATCTGCAGAAAGCAGCAGTAGAGGAACTGGTCCATGCTTGTGAGGCATTCCTGTGTTTTTGTACAGAAATGCGACTTCACATGGCATAGGCTGAGTGAGACAACAGAAGCAATTTGTTTTCCTTGTAATCATAAGAACCTACTTGATCAGACGCATAAGCGATGAGGCGAGAATTGAGCGAGGACTCATCAGTGTCTGGTTCAGAAACCTTCATCTCCAGAATTTTGTTCTTCCTTGCTGCCAGCAGTGCAACCAAGGTTGATTCACTCACAGTGCTCTGCAAAGACATTGCTCATTCACTGCAACTGCTACTTCACTGCTATTTTGCCAGGGATCTGCAAAAATCAGTGAAGTGCCCAGCTGCCCACCCCCTCTTTTATTCCTGCTCCTGCTTTTCTCTGACACAGTGGAGAGTCATCAGCTGATGAGCAGCTCTCTGGGCCAGCAACACAAAACAAAGCCTTTTAACTGCTGTATATTTTAACATGCAGCACCGAGTTCTGGGGAGTAAATAAACCACATTTTCCTTTTGTTGTACAGATAAAACATATTATTTTCCATAAAATTACAAACATGATCAAAGCAGCTTATAATAACAAAGACGCAGCACTGATTTCAGGGAACGCTTGCTTAGGCCTTCCGGAAGGAGGTAACAGTTCAGGCCTTGATCTTGCACCTCTCAGAGACAAAAAGTAGACATGAGAAAAAGGAAAAATAATTTCTTGTGTGGCAGAAGGACAGTGACAAGGATTCCTTCTCTAATTATGTAAGAATCACTTTTGTGCAAAATTTGGTGACGTGAAACAGATTGAAGAAATGAAATCTGACTCATTTATCCTTACAAAGACCACAAGAATACCTGCTGTTTGTCCATAACACAGCACTAAACGCAATAGCAGTTTCTGTTCTATAATCTTCCACATTTAGTACCAAAATTTGGGAAAATAATGCCAAATTGGGATTCAGACCCATATAGAAAATTTTGTTGGTTTTGCCTCTAGGAAAACTATCACCCAGAGAGAAATTCACTTGAAAACAAAACGTTGATGAGGCCATCTCTAATCTCCCCTACCTGTAATACTCCTCCGCCCACACTGTCGGGATGGTGGTGCAGGAATTTATCTGGAAGGCCCAGCATTTTAGCCAACCAATCCATCACATTCATTTCCAGTTCTGTACAGGCTGGGCTGGAGGCCTAGAAGAAAATTTAAAAAGGAGAATCAGGATGTAATTCACCCTGGGCACTGATCCCTCATCCAACTGAGAGCTAAGAGAGGCAACGAGCTAATCTGATACAGCTACATGGAGACCACACCCATCAATTTCTTATAGGTTTATGAGCTTTTACTTTCTTACGCAGAGACACACACCTAAAAATCTAAAAATATGGGCAACTTTGGCACTGGGGAAAACACTGAAACTACTGCGGTGTGCAGAGTCATAAGCAAGGAGTGCTGTGTAGCTGCTGCAGGAGGATACAAAATATGCATATATTCTGGCCCAGGCTACCAAACAATTACTTTCAGAAGAGGAAAACTAGGAAGTGTGTTCTCTCAAAGGAGCAGGAGAACTGGAACGGAGCCCAATCTAGCCTGCAGTCATGGATGGTATCTGCTCTATTGCTTACACTGCTTGTGTAACAGTCTTGGCACTGAGACTAGATGACAAGGAACAATGCTCACAGTGGGATATGCAAAGAATTTGAAAACAGACACTTCTAGTGTATTTTCTTCATTCACCTCTTACTATTAGGTAATGCTTGTTCTTATATATTCTTTTGGGTTGTTTTTTTTTAAGTGACAATTTTCATTTATGCAAACAACATACAGTTGGTTAAAACAATTATACTGACTCAGAGAACAAGAAAGAATGACTACGACCTGCTCTTGCATATTACACACAGGAGAGGAATGTCTAAAATAGCTCCCAAAAAATTTACCCATGTGAATCCCAAGCAGTTAATTGCGTCAGCCAACATATCTCCAAGGAGTGAAGGCCAGGAAGTTAGAGCTGGAAAGTAGGCATGCATGTGTGGACTTTGCCAATGGACTACCTAGAACAGAATTATGTAGAAGTTAAGTCTGAAAATGTCACAAAACTCTGCATGAGATGTAGTGATTAGTATCTGTTTAAAGTGAGAGAAAAGGATTACAGCAACATAATATGTGCAACTATACATCTGCTAGCAGAAAGCTGCAGAGATAGTATCAACAGGAGAGCAGCACTAGCAGATGACAACACTGTGTCATTAATAGACAAATTGCAAATAACAGCAAAAGCATTTATCTGAATTAAGCAGGCAGACAAAGATTCCAAACGGGAAAGAATGTTATGCCATGTTTGAAAGACCAGAGTCAGAAAGATTTATCAAAATATTTATCTTTATAAAAGGAATCCTTGCAACGAAGTTGCTCATTTTGTCAAACAACAGCTTGCCTTCAGCTACACACAGCAATTTACAACTATATAAACCCTTCTATACACCTGAAGGAGCTTGTGTGAGGGACACCAGCATAAATACATGTAATCTGATTGCCTCTCCTACATCAGATCAAGTTTCTGCAAACATCTATAAAAAAAATTGAGAACAGACTTTGAAAAAGCTTCTTACATAAAATATGCAATTTGGTAATATGAACTCCCTTAGCAGAATCTGCGGTATTTATGTACAAGAGGAAGTAGACCTTTACATTCAAAGTGCGGGAGACAAGCCTTGTATGTACATGAAGTTGGGTGCAAGAGTTGTTTCACCTTGCTGTGCCGAGTTTCCACATCTCTGAAATTAAGATTATATGGTTCAGCAGGTAGAGACATCGTGAAGCTAATGATTTTCTCATACTGGTGAATTTGTTTCGCTATAAGCAAATATGAGTTATACACAAAGTAGTAAAAAAATACACTCACAATCTAACCCCTAAAGTTATAGTTAGGAACACAGCTGTGGACATAACAGCTACAAGATTTATGCTACATTTTTGGGTACTTTACTTATTTAGACCAACGTCCTGCAGAACCTGTGCATTCCCAGGATTTGGTTTTCACTCCAGGTATTAATGGCTTTTTCCTGTCATGATTATACTTTATTTCTTACCCCTGGCATAATAATCTTCTCTATATCTCCAAAGATGTTGTCCCAGCTGTCTGGGTCCATTGGGGCAGAGTCTGGCAGCTGGGCTCTCATGTAACCTGGCTGCACATCAGGAGTCACCCTTCTCTCTCTCACATTGCTCAGGTACTGGCAAATGTAATCCACCATCTCTTTCCCTGGAAGAGGCAAACCAGTGATTTCAGTTTCAATTATGGAAACACTAACTAGCAGCACCAGCACTCCACACAATCTGTCCTTAGCATTGGACAGGGATTCCATTAGCATTGAAATACGGCTCCCAGCTCCTCCCTCCTACACTCTACTTGTCCCATCTAATAACGTAGGGACACAGTTTCTAGAACACGCTCACAGGGTTTTTTCAGTGTCATCGTCGAATAGCTCAAATGTACCTTTAAAACACAATCATGGTACAAGTACAGTTTGTTTAGTTACTGAAAGGTTAGATTTTCTTGCCTACAAGTTAACTGAAACTGCATTTCACAGGAATTAAATTTTCATAATGCCCTACACTTCCTTGTCATTATAGCAAGCCCCATTTTGCATCCTCTGAAATCAGCTGCATAGCTCCACACCTTTTCTCTAGTTTTTAAGGCAATCTCCTGCAGCCCTGAAACCAAAATTGGCTCTCCATCTCCAGAACTGTCCAAGTACCACTGCAGTCTCAGGGTGTCAGCCAGAGAAGAGCTACTGTGCATAACCCCTTAGCACAAGTTTATTCAGAATTACAGTTTTGCAGCTTTCCCACAGCATCTTAGATGTAAGACCAAAAAGGCTAAGTTACCCACAGACTCTAAATCCATTAATTTAAACTCAACCCTGGGACACATTTTTGCCTCAGCCGCAGCAGATCCAAGTCTCAAGGACAAGTACACAAATAAAGAGTACACAGCCCATCCTAATTTTGGGTATCACTCGCAGCCCTACAACAGCTGATCTCCACGAGCCAGTGTTACCTATCCACAAGAGCCACGGATCACTCACCTCTCTGTCTATACTCCTCAGGCTCCATACTGATTCCTTAGGAATGCACCTCTTCAAACCTGGGCCACAACCTTTCGGGAGCTGTGGTCAGTTTAGTCTGGTGCCCTGCCAGCTGCTTCCCCCTTTATAGCTCCCTTTATCTCTCAGATTCACGCATTCTGGAAAAGGTTTAACAGGCAGGTCATTGGTGAATGTTTATCTAACTCCTCCCAACTGAGGGTTTTTACAATCTCTCATGTTCTCATCTGTGCTCTTTTGATGTGCAAGATAGTGTATCACTAAGAGGAGCTGCCTCTGCACTTTCCCATTTTCTATCAATCTTTCAGAAGTCTCACAGTAATCCACGCCATGAATATAAGGCACATTAACACGACACTTGTGGGAGAGGAAAAGCGCAAGAGCTTTCAAAACCAAATAAAAGCTAGCAGATGTTATGCCAGCACACCCAGCTACCGTGCTAGCACTAGCCATTAAAACAAGGTACCAGCACAGAACAAATTTGACATGGCAGACGGGGACTTTTCCTAAGAATTGCTTTGAGAACTTTTTTTTTCCCAAAAAAGGGTATAACTACATCCCCACAAGTCTTCAGTCCTTATGCTGTCAGTCCCACGCTGCTAGAAGGAAAGGCTTTACAGCTATTGCCAGTTCCAGAACTACAATATGAAGCAGCAATGATCCTCTTTGTGGATTTCCTGCCCTTCAGATCAGAGCAGGTTACACTAAGCAGGGTGATGTTCCTCCATGGATATCACCCTAGACCACTGAGCTGGGAAAATGCCTCTTCCCCTCACTGTGCTTGCTTTTCTCCCATATGATATGCATAAGCACTGGGATTTAGTCTTGTCTCTCCAGAATTCCTCCAAGTCCTCCACCTGGATTGTTCTCAGTTTGAAAGAACAGCCTTATAGATTGCCTTGTGTTCCAGTTTTAGGACATGAAAACACATCCTGACCTCTCTCTGGCAGCACAATCTTTGACACTACTCCACGTTGAATCCTTACCCATCTTCACTTGCTCTACACTGTACCAGGCAGCCCTGGGAAAAGAGAGAGGTAGGACTTGTGGACTCAGCACCAGAAAGAGAAATTATCTCCCATACAATATATTCTTGCCTATTTTTGCCATATCCTAGGCTCCTGCTTGGGGCTGGCCCTGCTGGATGCCAGGCTAGGCAGACCCTCTGTTTGATACCTGACAGCAGTTTTGCTGTTTCTCACACAGGAGAGAACTGGCTGTCAGAGCAGCTTTGATTCTCTGCCTCAGGTACTCTAATGCAGCACAACCACTTTCATAGTTCTAGAAAGTTTTTACATTATTCTCACAGCTTACTGTCCACAGAACAGTGTGAAACCTTTCCTAGTTTCTGCTGCAATTAGATACTTGAGAAGGAACTGTTATAGATATGAGAAAGATGCTCTGACACACACGCATCAGATTAATGTAATGAAATAAAAAACCCCAAACTGATAAAAAGGCATTGAGAGAAGTGCAAAAAACTACTATATGCATATCCATCTGTTTTAGCTCATATTGCTCTGGAAACATTAGGAAAAAAGTAACAAGCTGCCCACATGTTTAATAGAAATTTATGAACATCTCTTGGCCGTACTGTAGAAGATCTCATAAAGGGGAACAAGGTAAGAAGAGAGAGGCATCAAGCACAGGATCAACTCAAAATGAGCCCGAAGTTCTCAAAAACTCTGATTTTAGTTCATTAGAAGTGATTAATATGCTAATATATATGGACATCTGTTCAAAGAAACAGATGGTAGCTAACCACATTTATGTTTTTAATTTGGAAGAGCAAATAAGGAACAATATTTTTGACAACGTTTTCAGAGCTAAACTATATAATAAATATTTCATGTAACATATACCCTACACTTCAGCTCAAAGGTGACAGATTCATTGGGTTGGTCTCTTGTTCCGTGCAGAAGAGAACAAACAGCAGGTCCTGTTCGGAACTAAAATAAAACAGGTGATAATGGATTACAGGTAGGGTAAATATTGCTGGTGATAAATAAGGTTTTGTTATAGCTACGCTGCACTCAGAAGGGTTTTGTTCTAGACAATGAGGAATAGAGTATTTGCTCACAGGAAACAGAATGAATAGAAAAGGTTCATTTCACTGTTTGCTGCCAACATCTGCCGTCACAGCCGTGGGAAACTCTCCACTTGGATGTGAACGTTGCCACTATCACCACTCAGAATAACACTGCCACTCTTATCGTTATTAAGAAATGACAGAGATTACTCTGTTGTTAAGACTGTGGGATGTGAGGACACAAACATTATTTTGATCACAGAATAATTCACTGAAGCAATGCCTATGCAGCACATCTCCCCTGACTAACTGGTTCCTCAATCTGTTAGTGACATAACGGATAGGTCCTGAAAAAATCCCTAAAATAGAGCAATTTCCAGTTAACCACTGCACAAGGTTTGCTTCAAGTCCTAGTACCAGTATGATGTTATCTTGAAAATAATTCTTCTAAATCCCGCCACCACAGATTTTTATCTTTTGATTATTTTTACATCGAATTTGCTGATCAAAATCAAATTTACCAAATATATTACGATACAAAGATACTTAGAATTTTTCCTAACTGCCAAATCTTTGAACCCAAGCCAAAATTTTGACCTGTTTGACAAAGTTTTGTACAGTACACTGCAATTCTTTCCTCATTCCTCCCTCCTACTATTGAGGGCCATTCTATGCCCAAAACTGTTTTTTCATGTTTTTCCAGATACCTAACACAGAACAGCTTTGACCTTCTCATTCACACACAAACCAATTGAATTGATTCTACACTACATATATGTGGAAAAGATATTTAATTGTAAAATAGAAAAAGTAGGCCAGAGTACAGTTTTAAGGGTAATTCTTCCGTGTACAGTATAGATAAACCAGACTTTTTGCTTAAGTTTATATAAACAATTCCATAAAAGCAGTGAACATGGAACAACAAAGCAAAGCACAAAGAGTTTTATCTTACAAAAAACGGATCTGCACAGTAGTTCAAAATTTAATGTAACACAGCACTGAACAATCTTAAGGCAGCTCAGTCTAAGCACAGGACTAGAAGCCAGGAACTCCTGAGA
This sequence comes from Cnemophilus loriae, assembly GCA_013397755.1. NCBI lineage: Eukaryota > Metazoa > Chordata > Aves > Passeriformes > Corvidae > Cnemophilus > Cnemophilus loriae. The sequence goes on along the minus strand of VZTF01003765.1, from coordinate 435,375 downwards.
TCCACTCCCAGGTGACCACAGGTTCACACGGTGTTAGACCAGTCATTTAACACTCCCTCGTGTTGCACTTAAACCAGTTATAAAATTGAGACAATAACACTCACTTACCTGCCTCAGGCAGTGCAGCAAGGGTTCTTTAAAAGATTTTACAATGCTCTGGAGATGTAACGTGCCATATAAATTTTAAGCATAATAGATCACTGCACAGACACACACAAACACAGTATCACAGTGAGGAACAATGATGCTGGGTAGGAAGAGCATCACTACAACATAAAAAAATTACTTGTCCAATTGTGTAATTAAAATGCAAAAGTCCATTAAAAAAAATGTATCACTGAAGTAATTTCAAGGCTATTGGGGAAGAGAGATCAATAGGGATATTCTAAAACAGCTACTATTTGTGTTCCAGTGGAGACGTTCTTTTCTATTCATTACTGACTTTAAAATGTTTGTACAGGAAAACTGTAAGACACATGAAGTGAAGTTTCAACGCCTCCACTACCAAATTTTGCCTCTCAATACGTAAATTAAGATACTTTTTTGTTCTTCTTAATTACAAATTACATTCTTCCAAGAAATATACCATCCACAATAAAACTGGCTGCTAGCTTACTTCAAATGACCTATAGGCTAAACATTTTTCTCATAATTTTTCTCATCTTTGCTGAAAAATACCTATGCAAGATGTATGTGTAGAAATTATAAAAACATGCAGCATATGTACAAACTGAAAAGTTTAAAAAATATTAGCTTCATATACATGTAAATCTACTTGGATATATCTGAAATTAAATATAAAAATTTCACCACCTAAAATAAAAAAAAAACCCAAAAATGGTTTTCAGAGAATCTGAGACAACTACTTAAAGCTGTACAAAGATTTCCACCTGGAAATGTCTTATTCAGAGAAGTTGAGTTGTTATCATGTAGAAATAACTGTTAATTAATTTTGTCACATAATCAAATTTCAAATTGTCAGCTTAAATCAACATCACCCTTAAAACTGTTCTGTTTTTCAGAAGTTAGATTCATACTAAAATCAAAAATTTCACAAAAACATTGGCTTTTCATGTTTCTGGATCCCTTCAAAAAGATTTATCAACTCATTTTGAAACTGTAAAAAAACCAACTATTTACAGTATTTCATTTTAAATACTTTTCACAATTTCTAAATTCAGAGTTTTTATGTTACAAGAAATTAATCAGAGCTCACGGCTTAAGTCCAGTTATCAACTTGTAGCATCTTCTCTATCATGAAATCCCATGGCTGTACCTATATAGCGTACAGTTCAAGATTGTACTGCAGGTTTTTGAAAGTAACAGGCTTTGCAGTATGTTCATTTTTTATTAAACAGCTTCTTTATTAGTCTGGAGGCGGTTCATTGCCTCTAACTTCTGCCGATAGGCCTCTGCTTCTTGTTCCTTCTTTAGAAGCTGCTGACGATATTTTTGTGCTTCTCTGTTTGCCTCATCCAGCTGTTTCTGAAGAGTTTCTCTCTCCTATTAGAAACAGAACCAGCAATATTTTGTCAAATAAGTATCAAATACAAGTTAAAATGGCAAATACTTTTCCTTTACATGCAGTTCAAGTGTTAGGGCATCATGTAGAAACTGTTCAGTTCTTACTCGGGCAAACCTGTACGAATGCTGCTGTGCAAATTAGACCCCAATTATCACACCAGCCAACCCTCCGCACAGGGCTGCAGGTGTGGAGGCAGTAAACCCGAGTCTACTGAGCTGCAAAGGTACCACACAAGTCTTCACCAAAAAAGAGCTAAATGAAAAAAGTGAAAGCGTGGTGATAAAATACTAACAGAATATATTAACATTTCTCCAACCATTCAATTCCTGTTTTTACTTTTTAAAATTGGAAACTAATCTAACAGGCTTGTCCCTTGCTGTTGTATTTCTAATTAGACAGCAAAAACGACAAACTGTTACCTATCAGCCATCTGCACTGAAGAGTGTCAGCTGCCCACTGACCAAAGCGTGAACCTAACTGTTTCTAAACAGTGATTGATACTCTGCAATCCAGAGGTCTAATTACATCCCCAAAGACACCATATCTTTATGAATTAACAGGCAATTAGCCAGATAAGCTTTTTTCCTTTTAAAAGCAGCTAGTAAAGAAATCCTTAAGTAACTGCAGAAATCCTGCATACAAGTTTGTTGGGGGTGGATATAAAATGGTTTCCAAGCAAAATAATATGGGAAGTGCCACTTCCTCTGAAGCTGCCTTTGGAACTAAGGAGAACGCATTTCCATCTCCAGTGATGTAGGTACCGTCATTTTGTCTGATGTTGCTCTGAGCCCAATTGAAAATGCAATTTGCTTGGGAAATAGTTTTGTTTTGATCAAATATTCAATCAAATACCATTTCATTACAGTGCATCATACTTTTATGAGTAAGGTAGTATTGGATCTAAAATCATTCTTTCCATAGTAGTTGTTAAGTAGGAACAGGAAGGAAGGAATAGAGAAACAAGCCATCTCCCAGAAAAACAAAATTTATCAAAAAACTGAGGTCCAGTGAAAACAGGTTGTCTTTTTGCTATATTCCCATCCCAGCAGTTCAGTATCACATTCCCATCTAATACCTCTAACAGTTGTTAGAAGTTTCAGCCCCCCACACTCCCATAAGAGCATCCCTATTCTTCACCTCTGATGCACTCACATATTTTCATGGTCAGAAAAATACAAAACACTCTGCCTCCCTTCTACTTGCTACTGTTCTCAGTACTTGTCACAGTCACATTTAGCAGTCACATGTCAGCTGAATGTGCTGAAATACAATGACAGAGGTGGTCAGATCATTGCTAACAGCAGCACCTGTATAGCAAAAACAACAGGTGAAGGAGATGTTATTAACAGGTTATAAAGAGACTAGCTAGAACACAGAACAAACTCCAGTAAGTGCAACTCAGTTTTCCAAGGGGCTTTAAGAGCTGAAGGCAGCATGCTAGGGTTTGCTTCATTTGGATCATATGCTAGTAAAACAAGAGCTCATCTGATTTTGCTTAATTACCTGAAAAAGAAGTTCACCTTCCACCTCTGAAAATTTGGATTCTGCTTTTAACTTTATGGATGGTCAGCCCATGTAGCAACTAGCCTGACAGATGCCAAATGAACAGCAGAGCCTACACCTCAGAGGATCTGAAACACACCAACGATCCTCCAGCACCAGCCCAGCCAAAACGTACTGCTGTTTCCAAAACTTATGTCTGTAGTACGAGGGGACCAACAGCTTATGTAAAACAGCCTCGTGGACTAGAGCGTTGATGAACAGAGCTACAAGACAATTCCCAGAGAATCAGTCAGAACAGCTGATCCTTCCACACGTGGGAAGCAGCCTTTCCTTTCTGAGGGCTGGAATGTACTGAGCTGGGCATTATCTATCGCATGAATTGGTCTCATATAAACCATCAAAAACCTAATACTGTCAAGAAGCAAAGCTGCTCTATCTACTGGCCTGCAGAGAAATAAGAACCATTGGTAGTTCACCAGCAAGAAGTCCTGTGGTGTATTACAAACAGCAAGGGGCTATCACTGCTATGGAATGCGCGCAAACATTTGGGGATGGAATCACTACTGTGGACCGGGGGCACACTGCAGACATTTGGGGATGGAATCACTACTGTGGAGTGGGGACACACTGCAAACATTTGGAGGTAGGGAGGTTCTCAAACCACATCTTAAGAGTATTTCCCACAGAAGAGAAAACTAGAGCTGTGTACCCAAAAGTAGTAGAGCACATTAAGGAAATGGTAAGAAAAAAAGGAAAAACCCAAGTCTCCATGGCAGAGCCAGAAGACAAAACCAGTATGTACTAGACAGCCTAGCAATTCAAAGCACGTAGGTTAGTTCAGCAGCTAACAGGTGTAGTTTTTAGACTGTCACAGTCCCAACAAACAGAATTAGTTAAGCAGCTGAAACCAACTATTCTGTGTGGCTAGGCAGTGGAAAGAACCTAGTGCTTCTGGAGGAGAACACACATCTACTGTGGACTCAGTGGTCAAAATTGGTTCTCTGACATCTAGAATAAGGAGGACTGTACCTCATCCACCAATTTCATCAAACCCAGAAAGTGCTCTTGGGACATTCTTTAGAACACAACCAGAAGTGTTCTAAAGATCTGGAGTCCTTTTGTATCACCTACCCAGGTAAAAATCAAATTAGAGGATGCTCAGTGCTCTAAAGAAATCTACTTTACCAAGGAATTTGCTTCATTACATGTAACTTCTCTTAACAGTCTAACCGTTGACAATAGGAACACCTATAACTAACATAACCAACCACTCTTTTAAACAACACAAAGACCCAGGATATGAATCCGCAAATGTAATTAGTTTACAATTATGATTTTTTTCTTAGTCTAATGAAATTATTGTCCTGGTTCCAATATGTGTCACCTTTCAAACATGCAACATGGGAAAAACAGTCAAATTAAAGAATGAAAATAAAGACCACTATATGTTAATGAATTATGCATGAAAATGACAAACAGAGTATCTTGTATGACAGGGTTTTTTTGCTGCCATCCCATGTTTAAAATATCAAACTGCTTAGGAAAACTGCTGTCACTCTTCCAAATGAGCTGAAATGTTTTAACTTAACAGACCCAGAATAGAAAATTTAAATACACCACTACAGCTTTAGTTGTTCCACAACACTTTTACAGGAAAGTTTCTCACCTCACATGGATGAGAGGATTTTCAACTCACAAAAACTTTCAAATTACAGTAAACTGTTCACACACTATGAATTTAAAGCAGCTAAAAAAGCATTCAGCCTTGAAACAATTCTTCATAATAAAATAATGAATTAGCGCAAGGCAAAGAAAACAAACAGTAAATGTTTTCTGTATTTCCACATCCTAAAATATTTTTAAAATATTTTAATGAGGGGAGGGGTCCCACTCTCTCCAAATTCAAATATCTATACCACTGTTTGTGGTGAAGAAATTTGAAGTGAACCAACTTTGTGTGCACTTCTTTAATGCCACTGCTACTAAAGTAAGGTAGCACCACACCGCTGTGAACCACAACAAGGCCCCTAAAGTCAACTGGCCCTCACACAGAGGCAGAGGTCTCTGCATGTGCATTTCCAGTTGTACAGGCAGGGACAAGGAAGTCATCAAAGCTTCCACTTAAAAGTAACAGACCAAGTAACTCATCAAAACCAACTTCTTTCAATATTTGAGAAAAATGTTTAACATATATAAACGAAACTGGTAATCCCCTTAAAAGAATTATTGGTATTGTTATACCAATTATCCGTAATTAGGAACAGGTCAATTTATCCCTTAACCAATCTGGATTTTTTAAAAATTCATCTAAAAGAATTACTAAAATACTTAAGGAAATGTAATTTCCTTTATGAATAATTCAGGCAGATTTTTAAAAGTGTGAACAAAAGAAATGCTTTTATTGTAACAGTCATACATTTTAAAAAATGCAGCAAGAAAATTTCAACTGTCAGGGTAATCTGTAATGACCACAAAGCTGCAAAGGCCAAAAGTATTTGATGCAACAACTTAGGGACATGGAAAGCAAATGATGAGAGGTGGTAATTATTGTTATTAGACATGAATAACATATAGCACATACTGTACAACAAAAAGTATTCAATTAGGCACAATTTGATAATATGAACAGAAGTTGGAGAATACAACCTTTGATAAATGAAATATCATGGAGTTGACAAAATGAGAACTTACAGTCTAGTCAAAGCAGACAGCAATTTGCATAAACTTTTGACCCAAACCGGTCGGCACAGTTAGAAGTAACAGGAAAAGGAACGAGATGGTTGACCTTTTGTGGCTAGTATAAAAAAAGCTACAATTTTAAACTGAACAGCTACATCCATTCGTCATATGAAAAGGAAAGCGCTCTCAACATTTTTAGGTCTTTTGCAGTATAGTTTAAAAAAAAAAAACGGATGGTGCAAAGTTGTGTAATAATAAACCGCTTCTGAATTAAAAAAAAAAAGGCAGGGGACGCCACACAGATAAAAATTAACAAACACAGAATCTTACTGTTTCACACTTCCATTAGCAGTTATCTAGATACCATGAATGGAAAGGAAACATTGCTAAAAATGATCTCACAATCAGGACAAGCATGTGGCTGTTAACAGAAACATGAGGGTACAGCGCTCTCATTCACTCCTAGCGGAAAATGTCAAGTCACTCGATAACGTATCAGCACCCAGTTTTAAAAATCAGCTAGTGATCTTCAAGGAAAAACAAAAAAAAATATGTTCTCATATACTTAAACAAGTGTCACTTTTACATGCATGACCACAGGATCTAGCAAACAGCCCTCCTATTTTCTTTTTACAACAACTTTGTAAAAGATGAATTTCAGTTACAGGAGAGACTGAACAAGTTAAATGTTTCACACACTTCATTCTGTGGTAACACAGAAATTAACCTCCTGAACAATACAAAAACCAAAACCAGATACTCAGTCCTGAACACTGTTTAACACAGATCATGTAATATACTCCTTACTTCTATTTCTGCAGACTCCACACGATTTTCAACAATCTCAATGCACTGTCTCTTCATTGGCGGTTCTTCACTTATCACAGTTTCTTCAGCAATGTCTGTTGCTGGAACTGTTAACACTGAAATCATATTTGTACATGTAAATACATTTACTTCAAACAATATTTGCACTATATAAAACTCGTATTATTTGAGTAATTTTATTAACAGCAAAAAATGCAGATACTTTTGCTTATGAAAACACATTCATATAATACAGTGCACTATAAGCTCAGTGAAAATCTACTAAAAACTTTAGTTGCTTGTATGCTACTAAAGAACTTTAGAAGTCCTCGTTATCGAGGTCTACTGTAATTAGCTCTGGAGTATCACTGCCATTTTTCAGAGTAAACAGACATGGCAGAGAATTGCAGCAGACTTGTCAGTCCGTCAATTCTAACTTCTGTAGCAGACGATCTATATAATGTTTCTTAAATAAATACTAAATACAAATCTTGCTTTTGTTTTGATTAATATACCTTAAGTAACCTAAAAATCCAGTAGTTATTAGCTATGAATAAGAAAAGCAGGGTTCTCAGTAAATTCATACTCTAATTCCTCACACAGCCATCTGACAAATAAACGTGACTGTCACCTCAGTTACTGTCTACACCCCCTCACTCATAACGATAACTAGGTCTACTAGTTCAGGCAGACTGTGAACCAAATAATTTGCCTCCTGTATACAGCTCTTCAAGCTTCACACTGGAAGTCCTCATGAAGAAAGCAGAGAAGGGATCATTTTTATCTAAACAGCGGCAGAGCATCTTTAAAAGAAACCACCCAAAGCATACACATCACAAAATAGGACATATCATGCTAGCAGCTTCTACAAAGTACATACAGCCCAAAAAAAAAGTTGTGCCACTCTGGCTTCACTGGTTCTGTCAGTGCTGCTCTAAAACTTCAGACATGTAAGACCTGACATTTGTTCTGTGAAGTACACACTCCATGAGACTTGCAGAGATTCCTTCACATCAGATTTCTAAATCCAAGCCTCACCTCCCCACAGTACTTACAGCAAGGCAGCAATGTAAGAATTAGAAGAAGGCCTTTGTTTTACTCATTTTCTAGTTTTTGTAACGAGTTTGCAAAAATCAAACTTACTGAAGGCAAAGCAAGTAGTTATCACTTTTCTCTTAAATGTCTCATGTCTCCTCCATACAGTTTAGTAACTCTTCCATTCTCTCTCCTAAAGCAGAGGCTCAGCTGACATGTGTTAACCCACTGAACTGCAGTGGCTCATGTCTGAGCCTTCTCTAGTGTAAGAATTCATAGATGTACACAAGACTGTCCAAACTATTTGCACCTAACAAGTCATTACTATTACTGTAACTAAAACAGTTCCTCAAGCTGGAATCATACATGTGTGCACTCACCTTGCTGCCCATCTGGCATGGTCACAATGATGGGCTGCCCTATCCCACTGGTTGGAATGGAATGCAGGTTACCCAGCTGAATGCCGTCCGTAACTATGGTAATAACCTGCTGACCTCCAGAACTGACCACTTGCTGAATGGCCCCGTCCACAGATTCTGCAGTCACAACTTCTTCTGTGGCCACAACTAGCAACAGATTAGTAAAGGAATTAAGTCAATTTATAAATGAAGCTCTAATGATTTCAAATGCATTTTGGTACAGCTGAGAAAAAATTTCTTCCACAACTTCCAAAACTTCACCCCCCTGATGAATACTTTACTATATAGTATATATTAAATAGAGTCTTTCATCAGGCCAACATAAAGCACTCACATTTTGACATATACATGCAACACTATCCTGGTCTACCTTGCTCAATATAATAATATTGATATACCCTACCCAAAACTGATGCTTTGGGTTCAGTGTTAACAGGCCAGCAAGAACAGGAGCTGCTTTTAAGAACGCAAAGAATTTTTATATTGTACGCAAGCTGGACTAAGTTACACTAATAGCAGCATAAAAAAACAATTTAAACCTGAAATACTACCTTGAAGCTGCTTCTCAACCAATGCCTTGCCACTGTACCTCAGGACCCCACCCAGATTTCTCTACTTAACATAATGGTCTTCAAGATGGTAACAGACTAAAGGACCCCTAGAGAATTTTAAGAGTTTTGTCTGTACTACATGGGTACTTCAAACACAACAACTTTATTTCTTATACAAAGTATGAAACAAGACTAAAGGACAAGTTCTGCTGACATTTTTACACCTTTGGAGAAGAAAGATAAAGCTTAAGAAGTAAAACAAACATTGTATGTACGTAATTTTATAGGTAAAAGTGAAAAATTCCAGCTCAACTATCCATTTCAAATTCATTATTCAATAATGAGTATAAAGCAGTGAACTCTCACAGTTCTGTATCACTTGTACAAACGAAGGTTAAGACAAGGAAAGCTTGCATTCAGAACTACAACACATACCTCAGCTTGCACTGTATGCTGCAAATGGGGTATTGTGCTACCATCCTTCCCTTTTTAAAACAACAAGATGCTGAGACAAAGAGCAAGATCACTGGTAGCACAATCAAGGAAATTCAAGAACACTAGCTCTGTATTTTATTTCCAATTTGTCAAGGTAAAAGCAAAGCCTTTGATTTAAATAACAGACACTAGAGTGCTCTCTATCTACAGAGATGAAATTAAAACCCTATAGACTGTGTTGTGATGTTCAAGATGACAGAAGGTAGATAAAACTGAAGCTTTCATCTTTTAAGTTAATTACAATATATCATACACAGAAAAATCACTCTGTAGTTGAAATAATGACTGCAGACATTGTCTTCTGAAGATCCTTATGTTTAGAGATTACCGTCCTATAACACTGCTTAAATATTCACAGAGTGTTTATTCAGGAAACCAAAACAGCAACTCCCACATGAATAAGTGGTGTTGTATTGAACTTGATTTGGCTTTCCAAGTACAGGCTCAGCACTAAGAAAGACCACTGTCACAAAAAAGTCCAAATTGCAAGTGCCAGTACTAGGTGCTGTGGCAAACAGCTCTTATCTTTCAGTGTCAAACTCAGTGTCAGGTTTGAGTTCTGGAAGGAAACATTGCTAGAACAAACCTCGAAAGAAAAGGGAAGATTTTGTCTAAAAAGAAGCTACTCTACATCAAAAGAAAAACAGCCCCATAAATATGGTCATTATTCCTTCCTTGCTCTCCTTCCATATCTATACCCACAGAACCATTATTTACCACACTACTTCACATGCTGAAGGAACCTTGAAGTTATGTACTTCTAATTTATTAAATTAGTTTAAATTACTTAGCTTTCTAACCTGGTGTTTCTGAAGAATTAGACAGTGGAGCTGATGCTTCTGCTAAAGCTGCCAACGTAGCTAATACTGACGTTGATGAATTTCCAAACTGTACAGCAGACACTCCTGTTTCATCTAGAAGGACGAAAAAAAATAGCTGATAAGTTTCAAACCAGCAAAGTCCCTTTTGCTATTTTTATTGCACTGAAGCTTCTAACACACACTATTCTCAGCAGCATTCTGCTGAACCAAAGTGCTATTCTGAAGTGAAGTTTGTTAAGCAAACAGAACTTCTGGTAATTTATGCCTGTGAAGATTGTTGTTTTAGGTATGAACATATTTACAACACACAAAAAACACTGACAAGGAATATAGCAACCATTCTTACCAGTGTTTTTCCTCAAACCTTTTCACTAAATGGTGAAAATCAGCTAAAGCATAAAATCCCGGTAGCTATCCTATAAGCATCTAAATACCTGTTCCATTGGATGTATTTGCAGAAGATACCAAACCTGTTAGGTTCACCACCCCTCCAGGTCCGATGATGAACTGCGGCGTGGCTGCGTGTATCGTCACAGTGTCCGGACTCTCGGGATTCGTATTGATTTGGTTCTGCATCGCAATCTGGGAGACAAAAGTAACAACATCTGTTGGAGGGAAAGAGTTTAACAACACACCACTACTTCTTCCTACCAGTTATTGTAAACAAATAGGAAAAGGCCCTTCTGCAGATATGCAAGCTCACATATCTAAAACAGATGTCTGAAGAATGAAGACCCTGGGGCACATACACGTCATGAAAAGCTGCTGACTGCTTAGCAATTGCCATGAAATGTATGTGGCAGTCTTTTTGTCTTTCTATGAATTATTACTATTTCCTGTACCCTTTCTGCAATCAGGAGGAGGATAAAGGAACGCACCAGAAGTTCAGACATTTAAAGACATAGGGAGGCTACAGATTTATACAGTGGCATAATGATATTTTTCATTTGCTTTGCATTTTTTCTCAAATAAGACTTATCACTTAATTTGCCTTTAACAACACTATTGAACAATGAGCACACATTTCCATGGAATTATCTATTATAATCACTTCTCCAACAATTCAATCTTAGCTTTTCTAATTCTGGAAAAACTGGCATCTCTTCTCTTCTGTCTGAACTCCAACTGTTCGGAAATTATTAACCACATATGAAGACAACTGAACACTAGGGGATAGTCAAAACATACTGTCAGAGAAGGGAGTTATTTTTTTACACCTCAGTTGTAAAGAGTCCACCTACCTCTGTGTAATACATCACTCATTACATCACTCAAATTTAAGAAAATAAAGACTACTTATCCTTGACTTCGTAGGTGGTGAAAATGTTCTTTAACCAAGTAATGTTTACTAAAATTAATGTCATTTCATGTAACGAACTAGACTGGAGTTTGGCATTATCAAGGTACAGTGCCACAGCTGCTACAGTAAAAGCTTAGTTTATGATATGTGTAATCCAGTATTTTGCTGTAAGTTCCCTTAACATGAGGAATTAAAAGTTACCTGTAATATTTCTGCAATGTCTTCATTTCCATTGTCTACTGCAATATCTAATGCTGTTTTGCAAAATTTACTCTGAGCATGAACATCTGCTCCGTACTTTATCAAGAGTTCTACAACTTCTTGGTGGTGATGTTCAGTAGCCCAGTGAAGTGCAGTCATCTTGAGCATGTCCTTCGCATTGACATCAGCGCCATGCTACAAACAAGATCATTGCATAAATTATGTCATTAGAAATATCTGAATTAAATAATCATGGTCACAGAATGAAGCCCAAAATAGTCTTTTCCATGAGGAATGCCCTGTTATCTTACATTTACACATTTATTAAAAGTCATCCAATCTATCTACCAAATACATTATTTACCTCAAAAAGATTACAGATTTCCTAAAACACATCTTGTTTCTAAAATCTGTTACTAAACACAGTATCAAATTACGGAGTATTCTTATTTTGAAACAGCAGTAAATAATTCACCTGAAATCATGATGATTTTAAGGCTAAAATAAATTACAGTTCCATTGGAAAACAAAGCTCCCAATGCACACAGTTTAACTATTCATATAATTTCAACGTTGGTTTCATGACTAAAAGCAAATTGCAAATATCTGATCATAAACCATTGCAATAACCCCACTTCAGACCTGTTTCAGCAGTTCCTACCTTTAGTAAGACTTCTACTATGCTGGCATGGCCTTCTGATGCTGCCATATGTAATGGAGTTCTGTCCACTTTGGTTCTGGCATCCCGACTTACACCTGCTCGCAGCAACACTTCCGTGGTGGAGTAGTGTCCATACTGTGCTGCTAGATGAAGCGGAGATGTTCCCAACTGGAATGGAACACAAAACATGCAGTTCTAATAGATGTCAGTATGAAGCATTTCTTCTTACTCTGAAGCTACCAAACCCAGGTGTCAAGCCACCACTTCAAAACCATTCTCCCTTACAGTCTCAAGGAGAGAAGCTGTTGGGGTTTTTACAGAACATGAACGGGGGAGGGAAGTTTGTTGTTGCTTTCTTTTTACTGTGTTTTTTCTGTCTTTTTGAAGTAACATTTCAAGGGGCCTAACCCCATTTTTAGCGTTGGTCAACGGGAACCTTTGGAAGTCAATTAAGTCCAATCTCCCGCTCAACAGAGTTAATTTGAAAGTTAGGTCACTAAGCAGATTAAGGCTCTTAAGAGCTTGTAAATGCCCTAGGAATTTTGGGTACCTGACCTCTCTCTACAACCTATTCAAAAACCAGCACCTCTGAAAGACAACTCAGTACCCCTGCATCAGGGAACTCTCAGCTGAACATATTAGGTAGTTAGAACTGTTTTCATAATTCAGACCTCTTACAATACTAAATGCATAAACACAATAACTAGGAGGATGGTTGCTGCTTTTTCCCATTAACCATTCCAAAGTTCATCTTAAAAGTCACCAGAATGAGCTCATTCACAGTCTGTTACTAAAATCAGTAGGAGGTCATATGAAGAAACAGACAATTTTAATTTTGAATTAGACACTAGATGATGCAAATGCAGAATTCCAAGAACTGTAATATAAATGCTTAATTGTAAGAATAGTATTTCTTTCTTCAGGTGAGAAAAGTAAGATGATTTACTTTCTCCACTGCAAAAGTTTTCATTACCCAGTCTGTGGTAAAAGGTGCTCCATTTGCCATCAAAATGCGAACTTCATCATCTTGACCTGCTCGTGCAGCTTCTAAAAGTTTCTTTCCCAAATCTACTAGTGACATCTAGTGAAGAACATAAAGGAATATAAAAACAATAACATTAACACTATTTTAAGTACATACATGTTGCCTTTCTTTTCAATTATTATTTCTGAACTACTCTAAATAGTTCAAAAATGGAGTTGGTATTTTAGCCACGAAAACAAGCTTTATTGATTACAATAAGCAGTTTGATCTTAGAATTACTTTTGCCAGCCAAACAGAATGGATACTGGTGCGAAGATTTCAGTATTGCAATGCTGTAACCACAGTAGCTTTAAAGTTAAACAAAATTTAAACTGAACTGGATGAACATTTCTTACAGCAGATGGTGGTTTAAAAGCTCTCACCTGATACTGCAACCTTCTGCAGCTTTGTCCAGCTTTCAAATGGTACTACATCGTGGCTGCTACGTCATGCACCCAAAGGCACTGCATCCCCTTATCCAAAATGCCTACATGTATTTAGGAGGTACCACTATGTAAATGCACTGAGATAGGTAAGAAACACAACACTTTCTGACATCTTGTCCATCACTATTTTTGTTCAACCTAAAATGTAATTTCTATATCCTCAGAGGCAAAACGACACAATTAGCATATTATTGTACTACATACAACAGATAAATGAAATAATGTCTTTGCCTGAAAACAAATATTACTACCTGGTTTAACTGTCTACAGTTACTAAAAACATGAAAAACCTCCACATCGCAATTGGATAATGTCCCTTTTATACCAAGGTTCCATATAATATTTTCAATAATATATGTAGACAAAGTATACCTATCTATTTCTGTTGCAACAAAGATTTCCTAGAAACACAACTTTTTTAACTCACCCCATTTCATACTTGCTATTAAATTTGTTCAGTAAAAAAAATTAGAACTAAACCACAACTTATGCTACTAACCAAAAGATACTACTAACATTTCAGTATACCTATAGCTATGTTTTCCACTACCAGGATGCTAAAAATGGAATTGCTTTCATCAGTTTAGTTTCCAGTCACAAGCAAAGTTAAGCCTGTATTACTAATAACAGCAGTTGTGAGGCCATGCAGCCAATGTCCTACACAAAGTGAAGAGTATATCAGTTCAGTAAAGAAATCCCATTAAACATACAGATCTATCACAAAAACAGTAACTTTAGAAATTTCTCTGTACCTGGCTCAACTGGCACATTGCTCAATAAACTGAAAGCTATTGACTTTGGAAGAAAAGAGAAAGGAGACCAAAATACTGCAAATGCAGTACTGAACACATATGGGTAGGGCTGTCAACTAGAGCAGATTACCTCTATGTCTACAGAACTGACTGCAGGCACCAATATCCCTGTTACCAAAATATTCCATTTATGTCCATCTTTCTGGTACATGTGAACACACTGATTTTTCTCCAGCCAGAAAAGGAAAGAGAAGCAGGAAGATGGCAGGACAGGACAAATACTGACAATGGGAAAAGGAAGGAAAACAGGAGCACAGTCAGATGCAGAGGAAGGGACAACTGCTGTCTCTCTTCCACAAAGAAAAAGAGCAAAAGAGACAATCTAGGAAAAGATGCTAAGGAATGGAATAAGAGAAAATCTGTCACACCTGTTAAAGACAGACACTAGAAGTAACAAGATAAAACATAAGACAAGAGATGGCCTTTGGCAAGTACAGCAGTGAAATGAAGGAATAGAGCATTCCCTTTACACAGCTTTTTTTTTCCCCAGTGGGGATTGCAAGTGAAGGAGGAAAAGTACGCAGACAAACATCCTTTTTCTGGTGGTCTAATACCACCACATCAAGGCCCTCAGAAGCAAAGGAAAGCTGGAACTTAATTCAAACTACTGAAATTACAAACTAGCTCAGAAAGACAACTATCCATTTTCCTTATATTTATTTTTGGTTTAAACAGCAGTAGAGCAAAGAAACTAATAAAATCTCATTTTGGAATTGCAGAATAATTAAGGCTGAAGGGGATCTCTCAAGGTCACCTAGTTCAATATCCCAGTCAGAGCCCTCCCAGGGCTCAGCTCTGCTGAGTTTTGAATGTCTCTCTATGGATGAACATCCCACCACTTCTTCAGCCTCATTCCAGTGTCCAACCACCCTCATGGAAGAGCTGCCTTCAGTGGATACCCGTCTTCCTCCACTAACCAAAAAGACACTCGTGATAACAAGCTTATACTTGATGTCTGTTAAACTAAAATAGGTGAATTAAATTAGTCTGTACATTTAACAGCCTGTTCAGAACCCACTGACCACATCTATACACTACTGAAATGAACTGCAAAGTTGTTATGAAAACCCTATGCAGCGAAAGTCAAGCCACTCCCCCAAAAAAAATCAATTATGGTGGCCTGCAAAATACCAGTCTCACTCTCAGGAGATGTTAGGGACAAACTTCAGACCAACACCTTTTCACAGCCTCCCTGAACTCCCTGAATTGCTGTGGAGCACAGTCAATGAAAGCACACCAGTTCTCTTCTCAATGCAAAACTAAATAGCTTTATACTACACTTGATAAAAAATGTTCTAATCAAGGAAAAAAGTAACCTTTCATTACCGCATATTCCTTACATTAACCAAAACTATCTTGGCTGATGTAAAGTGTTTGTATTTTAAACAAGCACAAAGCATCACACAAGTTGGTATATGCCTCATAATGTAGAATTTTAACTTCAGTTAAAAGAAAAATGAATTAAGTTTCAGTTCTCATGGGGTACTTGGAAGCATGCTTGGGCCATCTAGTGGAAAAAAAGAAAAAAACCAGCAAAATTCCACTGTTCAACTAAAACAATAAAAATCCCATTATACGTCACTAATGCACTAACAGCAGCAAATGAAGAGGCATTTCCAACACAACTCATGCACAGTCACTTTTAACCAATGAATAATAGCACTCACAAAATTTCTGAAGAGTAGTCAACCCAAAGCTGATTTCCACTTGGCAGCCCATTCCAAGGACCAGTACTGTAAGAAAACCCTGAGTAACAACATGCCTAACTTCCCCTACACTCATCCACAGCACTGGGACACAGCCACAAGGGTCTGCAGCGTCACAATCTCCCACGCCAGAAAACCTTTCCAGCTGCTCTCTCGAGATCACTCAGTAACGCTACAATAGTGCAGCGATACTATCACAAGCAAGGTTCTCTATATGTAATACAGTAAAACATTTAAAATTTAAATCAGATTGCTATTTCAAAGAGCACTCTGCTGCTACTCCACAGTGTCAAAATCAACTCTGCTGAACTGTGTCAGAGGGTTCTCTTCACTAATTGTGTCACTCCCATCAAGCTCTGCAAGCATGACAGCTGCGTAACACTTTACATGAGGACGTTTTCAGAGAATAAAAACATCACCGGCTCTGAAATAAAGACTTGAGACTGTTGGAGTTATTCTTATGGCAATGTGATAATGTTTTCAGACTTCTAGGAGCTCCTACACAACTGTGTGAAGAGAGGGTTTTGTCTACAACTGAGGAAATAGGGAAGAGCTTCTGCTGGGTTTAGACTTCTCTGGATTAATCACCTCCTGAATTTCCACATTACTGCAATGTATTCTGCACAGTGTCGTTAGCCAGATGCCACAATTAACTGGTAACTAAAAATAACATCAAATTATTATTGCTATTTTACTTCTGTTCAAAAGAAAATTATACTACTTTTTCACATCCACCTCAGATTTAGGTTTTTACAAACTCTGTAAAACTCTGAAGATCATACTGTTACCAGAAGGGTATAGAATAGCACTGGACAGTTGAGGTGGAGCTGTGTGTGAAATAGGCTCTGTGGGAGGCAAGTGGAGCTAAAAACCCTGCAACGTGAGATGCCAGGGCTACTACACCACAGTCTACAGACAACAGAGGAGCAGAGTCTGCAGTCCAAATTAAAATTAAGTTTGGCTTAAAATATTGCAGCATCTCTCAGACTGGTGTCCTGCCCCGAGGACCCAGCCTTGTTCCTCTTCTATCACTGCAGCGCTGAGCATTAGTTGGTCAAGATCAACAGGCACAGAACAGCTGTTGCAGAACATGTGGCAACACGGAGATCTCCCAGGCCAGTGCTTGTCTCAAGGTGCACTCCTGAAAGGGACATCCTCACGCTAGAGGAGCATGGACTGCAGCAGTGCAGCCTACCAAAGGTACCCAAATCAATATACGCCCTATCTCTGATAAGGATTTGCAATCACAAAGTTCCATTAAAGGCTCATTAAACACTTTTCCCGACTCAAGTGACAGATGGCAGAATTGTACTTCGAAGATGGCTGGAGACCCATCATCTCTCACATCCATTACATCTGGGGAAAAAATGCCCTTCCAGAATGTCTTTTTCTTTCCACTATTTAAGAAAAGAACAATTTAACCTGCTTCGCCAGACGTGACCTTCACAAATGCTACCACCCTATTGATTTCAACATCTCATAGTATTGCTAGAAATTCAGAATAGTCACTTCTAGCTGATTTTATGTGCCTGTCCATACCAAGGTCAACAATATTCTGAAGTACAGCATAGAGTAGTTAGCATCTCTTGAACACTTCAACATCATTTTAACATATGTATCAATTAGCAGTGATTACAGCAACTTAGACGCGATAAACTCAAAAAGTTCCTGTCTGGTTTCCTACAAGAAACAAACATCTTTTGACAATGATTTCACAAGTGATACTTCAAATCTTAATATAAATATCACAGGCTTCAACTATCCACGTTTCTATCACGATAGTGAAAATTATGCTAATATGTTAATTACAGTCAGCTTTAATTCCAGTGCTTTCAGCTTTGCTCTAACTGTTGTATTTGTAATTAAATTCTCTCTAGTTTGCTTGAACAGCAAAATGACCTTCATGTCAGACATGCATCAGATGAAAAATACCTGATCTGAGAAAGGCAAACATTGTTGAATAGCTTAGTGGCTAAGACAGGCAGGCCTGTTATTAATGCAGGTCTGTCCTTAGGTTCACACATTAACTTAAATAAGCACCAATCAACAATGAACTCCATTAAATAACAGAGACTGTAGAAAAGTCTTTTCTTACAGAGGAGAGCACAGATTTGGCTATTATCTGTTATTATGCAACAAGGGTAAACCACTGGCATGAAGATTTGGACTGGCACTGCCAACAAGCTATACAGTTTTCACAAATAAATTTGGCACTAGATACCAAAAAGGTTAATTTACAGCAGCTGCGATTGACATGAAGAATTCAAGGGCTTGTGATGTAGCCTTTGAACTGTACCACAGCCTTAGGAGGCTGTCTCAGGTTGATTAAGCCTGAAAATACCATCAAATAAAAATCATCTGCCTCCTACCTACAGCATCCATTTTATCATGAGGAATCTTCCTCGACAGTTTCTGTCTGCCACATAGGCCTAAAAAAAAATCCAACTAGAAAACACTTCGTTTTCAGCAAAGAAAGTGGGTCACAAACAAGAGTCTCTATCTAGTGTATGATGATCTGCCACTTATACTCTTAACCTTACTCACATGGCACACTTATGTTCTCTTACAAATATCTGTGTGCATACAAAACTCAGCTACCTGCATAGTCTTTTTAATAGTTCAGAAGTAACTGAAGAACGACACGGTATGCATTCACAACTCTGAGCGCATTTCACTCTACTGCGAAGCATTCGCCGTTAAATCAAAGCCGCCTTAGAACGCAGGTTAAAAGGAAATACACAAATGCTCTACGAACTACCACAGACGACTTCCTACACGGGATTTCACCGACGTGCCACCAGTGTCCCACCAACGGAAACTGCTTTGACTACTTGCGGAAAACAGAACAAAAACGAAAATCCGCACTAACACATCGTATCCCACTTTTATGCTCTCATCATACGCTTTATTAAGAGTCCAAAGCAAGAGTTACAGACTCCGGGTGAGGGGCACTGCGGAGGGGAAACCGCTCCCTTCCCGCCCGAGCCGCCTCTCCCCAGGGCACCTTTGGCGCCAAGCTCGCGCACGCAGCCCCGCCGCTTCAGGGGCCCGGGCCGCGGCCCCCCTGGCCCCCCCGGCCCACGCGGGGCCCGGGACCGTGCCCACGCGGCACACACCGCGCTGCCCGGCGGAGAAAGCCGCGGGACGAGCCGAGCCCCGCTCTGCCCCTCAGCTCCCGTGTCCCTCGCCGGGCGCAT
>VZTF01003765.1:294416-415903 GCA_013397755.1 Cnemophilus loriae | reverse complement strand
GGAGGGGCGCCCGGCACTTACCATGGGCGCGGGAATTACCTTATTAACACAGACATCGAGGGAAAAGGAGCGCGCGGAGGGATACGGCCTCGCTGCCGCACAGCGCGCATGCGCGCCGCCGCGGGGAAAGGCGGGGAAGCGCGGGCTGGAGGGGCCCCGCCATGTTCCGTCCCGCTGCCCGCCCGGCGGGGGCAGGGCCGGCCCCGCGCTCTCGGCGAGTTTGGGGTGGCCTCCTTAGGGGCAGCTTATGGAGCAAGAACAGAGGTCGCTATCCTGGGTTACTCTGTGCCACAGGGTAGTGGGGCTTGCGTTTCCCGCCTCTTGGCTGCTGGGGCTCTGCTTGTGCTCCCAGCTGAGGGTGCACTGTCTGAGCATGGACTAAGCTGCTTTGCCTGCCTGAGGCAGGGCTTTAGAGCTAGTCACGGAATAAATTCGGTGAGAAAAGGCCGCAGGGATCATAAGAGTCCAACCTGTGACCCAACACCACCGTGTCAACTTAAACCGTGGCACTGAGTGCTAGGTCAAATCTTTGCTTCAACACCCCCGGGGATGGTGACCTCACCACCTCTCTGGGCAGCCCGTTCCAATGTCTCATCACCCTTTCTGTGAAGAAATTCTTAATGTCCAACCTAAACCTTGCCTGGCGCAACTCAAAACTATGTCCTCTTGTCCTTGCAATGGTTACCTGGGAGAAGAAACCCACTGCCTCCCACCTGGCCACAACCTTGTATCAGGGAGTTGTAGAGAGTGATGGACACCCGAGCCTCCTCCAGGCTGAACCGCAAGCTCCCACAGCCGCTCCTCACAGGACTTGAGTTCCAGGTCCCTCACCAGCTTCATCGCCCTTGTCTGGACCTGCTGCAGCCCCCAAATGTCCTTCCTGAATTCAGGGTCTGAGAACTGGATTTAAACTCAAGGTGTGGCCTCACCAGTTGCAGGTACGGGGGAACGTACACTTTGGGATCATAGAGACAGGTTTTGATAGGATGACAGCTCCAAAATAGTCTTCAGTCATTGCTCTTTCAGAGGGCTCTGGCCTTCAGTCCCAAGCTGGTACTGAACCTGACAGCCCAAGCCTTGAAACATTTCTCTCCCAGTTTTGTTTCAACAGTGCAAAATGGTTGTGCTCACATTTTCCCCAAAGCTGTTCCAAGTCATTAATCTGCTACCACTGTGGAGCATGGATCTCATAATCGTCATCCTTCAGGAAAACATACCAACAACAAAATTCCAGTCTGTTATTCTGGAGATTATAATACCCACTAGATAATCAGAGGAATACCTGTAATAACATTGTTTACAGAGCCATTGTTATTTGCCTTTGACCTACCTAATGCAGCTTTGTACAAAATACAAATAACGATATTCCAAGGAGTAACCTTTCTTCCTATGTTGTCACCTGTGGACTGATTTTTCTGGGAGTGCTCAGCCAGAAGGCGGCACTAGAGAACAACTCCAAACACTGCGGGGCTGTCACTTGTCACCCAGGGCATAGAAACCTTAAATCCAACCTTCAGCACAGTTCTCTTTGGTCGTTGGCAAGCATCTGTGTCTCTCAACAAGGATTTAGCTTGTCATATTATGGCTTTTCATTTACGCAGTAGCAGTAGACACAGAAAATGTTACAATGTCCTCACTGGTGTGTGTCAATAAACACAAAGACTTCGTGGTGTTAGCAGCTATGCTACAGAAAAGCCAAACTTTCCATATTAATGACAATCTTTCATAAAGGTGAAGAATGCAGTCTGCATTTAGTCCATTAGCCCTGTATGTCAGTTTTCATTATAATGATCACGAAATAATCACATCTGGTTATTTTACAGGATTCACCAAAACTACATGTAAGAGAGAGACATTCGATGTCTGATGTACGCAAGTCAGAACACATTTCACATCTGTAAAGTACCTGGTTTCTACTTCTATATTTTACCCTGCTTTAGAAGATGTAAATTCGTTTTTAGCTAAATAATCTAATACATTCTACTAAAAAGCACACCAATTTCTACTGTTTAAAATTATTTTCTTTATTTATTTAATACTGCTACACAAGAACATACATGCTGGTAGGAAAATGTGTTCTAACCCGAGGCAACCACAGGATGTTATAACATAATCAACATATTAGCATGTTTTAACAAGCTCTGGAGTGGGGTAAAGCTAATTGCACGGGCAGCTCCTCCCCAACACCTTTCTATGTATGGCTGGGGTTTGCCCATACAAGTAAGACCAAAGGTTGTATTACACAATTTTTTCATATAAGAGAAACAATAAAAGGGATTCTCTGAGTCCAGTTTGGACAGCAGTGAGTATCAGAGTCAACATTAATTTGTACATATCTCAAGCTCTGACATCAGTGGACTTACTTGTTCCATCTTGTCATAACTTTCTGGCATCACCCACCCTGGCT
Organism: Cnemophilus loriae; assembly: GCA_013397755.1. Lineage (NCBI taxonomy): Eukaryota > Metazoa > Chordata > Aves > Passeriformes > Corvidae > Cnemophilus > Cnemophilus loriae. The sequence continues at coordinate 413,496 of VZTF01003765.1, read as the reverse complement.
AAAACACATAGAGCAGTTCTGAAAAAGGCACTTACAAGAGCGTGGTGTTACTAATGCTCACTTCAGCTTAGAGTTGTTGGAATCTGTCCACTTACTTTGGTATTAACCTTCCTGCACTGTTCTCATTTCTCCCAGAACCTTTCACGTGCCTCATCACTCACCCACACTGCAAACTACACATGGAGGAATTGTTTGAGCCTTTCATGTGCCCAGTACCAACCAACGTTACTGTACCACTAGGTGCTGTGATACAGTTCAGCTTCCTGGGCAAGTAATCAGAAGTATTTTGGAAGGCTACATGGAGACAGACATCTCCATGTTTTCTAAACTTCCCTGTTTAGGCTCCAAGACCTCCCTGTTTTCTAAAGACGCTGACAGAAACTGCTCCAGCTCACAAGACATTTCCATTGGCAAAATTGAGCACCAGGTTGAAATGCAGTAATTGAATCCCCTCATCCTCCAGCACAGTTAGGGGACAGGCCAGGACTGTGGCAGGACAGAGCATCTCTCCTCCATTTGTGTAAGATCTCCATGGCACGACTGGCCTCTCCCCTTCTCCCAGCATGACTATACCAGCACATCCACACATACCTGCCATCCCTGAGGTACGATGCTTGTAGTAACACAACGTGCACAGAAAACACTGTCATCAACAGAAAACTTGGAGTGTCCCCTGTCAATCCAGTTTTCTCTAGACTAAAACTGGATGTTTTTATAAAGAAAGGTGTCTCACCTTCCCACACCAGATTGCCCAGTGCAGCAGTGAGCCAGTTTAACATCCCATACAAACGCTGGGATGCCCTACAGAATGTGACAGACCCCAGAGGCCGCTCTTAGTGGCTTGGCCACGGTAACAAATCTCCCGGTCCCGAGACGAGGAGCCGGGTCCGGCGGAGCAGCAGCCCACGGAGGCTGGCAGGGCACGGCAGGTAACCTCGAGCTGCCTGGGAGCGCTCTCCAGGGCTGGCGGGTGCTGTTGGGCCGAGGTCGCACCGCCCCCAGAGCCACCCCAGCTCGAAGGCAGCTCCACGGCGCGTGTGGCTCTGCCTCCCTCGCCCGACGCAGCGCGGCCGCGCCCCACAGGGCCCGCGGGACACCGGCAGGGCCAAGCCTCCCCCACCAGCCCGAGCCGGCCTCCCGGCACTGATAGGGCCGTGACAGTCACCGCCCCCGCGGGGAGTGGAGGCCCGGCAGGAGGGAGGGACGGNGACATGGGCCTGCCCCGGGCCGGCGGGCGGAGGCAGCGAGTCCCCGCGGCGGTGAGCGCGCGGCTGGGGCGGCTCTGGGCCGGCGGGGAGCGAGGCCTGCGGGGCAGGGGGACTCCGGCAGTGGCAGATGGGGCGGGCGCCCTTGGAGGGATCCCCGGGCCCAGCCCTGCCGTGCCGGGGGAAGCGGCCTTCGAGGGGCTGCGGAGGACGGGGGAGCCGGTCGGATCCGCGCGGGGAGAATCGGGCCGGGCCTGGCCCGGCGGGGAGCCAGCGGTGTGGCCTTGGGCAGCCCGCAGTCACCCAGCCTTAGCCCGGCCAGGGTGAGGAGCGAGCGGGGCCGGCGGAGCCGCCGCCGAGCCCGAGAGCGGCCGGAGGAAGATGGCAGGGAAGCGGCGCTTCCCAGAGTGCCGCACTCCTGCGGCCGGCGAGCTGCGGTGTCATGGAGGTTGCCACAGCCCGGCCGGGCCGCCGCAGCGGTGTTGACCGCCCGGTTAGAAACTTGAAGGAGTTTTCTGCCTCTCTGTCACCTCTCCGGCTTCTTATCACCTCTGCTGTTTGCCTACGCCTAGCAAATGTTCATTTATCTAAATAAGAAGTGGAACTATTTGTGTTTTTACTTAGAGTAACTTTCAGACTTTCTGCAGAAAATCCAGTGTAGTTCTTTTTAAGAAACTTTATAGTGTCTTCCTTTCCCGTCGGTATCAGTGAAACTGTTGGATGCTTGTCTGTCAAGGGGTTTTCTCACTGTGTGGAGAGAGTCACTGCGAGGCTTGGCGGTGCGGGTTGATGCAGGTTTCTGCAGAGTACGTGGCCGGAGAGAGACCCGTGATGTGTTACTGCCCTGGTGACTGCTGGCAACCAGAAGAATGGTGAAAGTTGGGGTACTCTCTGTGAGCATAATGAACTTGCTAGAAGAAGCCCCAGTGGTTATAATCATCCTATGCACATTAGGTTACAGGACCAAGGCCTGTAGTATTAACAGTACCAGAACCTGGAAGAGAGCTAGAGGACTCACAGAAGTAAATATGCTGGTTGATTGAGTAGTTCAATTGTCTTAAAATTCTCGGTCTCTAGACTCACACTGATAATCTTAACAAAACCATCTCTTGTGTACTAAGTGCAGACAGTAAAACTTAATTCTGAGAAAACTGAGTAACTCCATGCTCGTGAGAAAGCCATTTCTCATTCGCTCAAGGGCTAGAGACGAAAATAAGTGAATAATACTTTATTCCATACCTGAATTGGTGATGCACAGTACTTATGTCATTATTTCACAACGTGTTAGTGTGTGCTCTGCTTGCAGTGTAACTGCTTCTGTGCGTTGTTCTTGCTGTGCTCTTAGAGCTTACTCATATCCTTAGTAAAACCGGCATGATAATTAGATGTTGAAAAACCTGTTACCAACAGGTATGTTTCCCTGTCAGCGTAGAACTATCCATTCTAAGTATGTCAAATGCCCATAAAACATACAAGCATGACTTCACTTATATTTTTGGGATATTGGCCTGGTTTTCAGCACTCATAGGTATGAAAAAGGAGCCTGAGGTAATACTTCAGCTGAGGGTAGAAAAGGTCCCAAGTTTTGAGTTTGATCTTAATTTTTAAGAAAAAAGTTGACAAGCCTGAAATACGTTGTTTCTTTTTCGTCGTGGGGTTGACTAATAGTAGATTTAGCTATTACAACTTCTTCAGTCCCTTGTATTCATGGTTTTATGATCCAGTTTTCTTTTATGTTGACTATTTCCAAACTGTATTTGTGCAGCTTATTTTGCTGGATTCTTCCATTGAGACTAGGCCAGTTAGGAATCAGATATCTGCAAACAATTGTGTTCAAAATCAGATGGTAATATTTATCAATGAAGGAGCTGATTTGGATTCTGAAATCATAGTCTTCCCAAAGCTTGCTTGAAGATGAAGGAAATAAACCATGTTCATTTGAGTATGAGGAAAAAATAAGGTAAAGCACATCTTAAAATTTAGTAGAAGCTTAAGAAGTTTTAAGGGTCTTTATGAGCTAAGACTGAGCAGTCAACTGGCGGTCAACAATAGTCAGTCTGTAGTAACTAAAATCCAGTTAGGGGATTTTTGATGCATAAACCTGAAAATGTTAGTTACAGATCCAAAATTAAGATTCGATATAGAAGAATGACTTAAAAACTGCAACTGAATCTCGTATCAACTTACGACATATGCTGTGTGTATTTTGATTAAGTGTCTGGTTGAGAACTTGATTTTTTAAAACATTTAGAAAATGTTATTCCTTATCCGTTCTTACTCATTTCACTGCAGCATATTGTATGAATTGCGGTGATGTGGGAGGTCAAAGAGTAATACCTTGTTCATCAGATCCGGTGGTTAGAAGCTCATGTTTTTAAAAAAGGTATAGAAATTTCTTTTAATCAGAAAATAAAAGTTCAGCAGTGAATTTGCATGGCAGTTTAAAGACCTGCAGTTATAATTTAGTGACCGTAGGAAAATGTGGAAGGACAATTTTTGTTTCAGGCCAAAGCTCAGAGCTGGCTTTTATTCACTAGTTCTGCATTTGTATAGATGATGTTCCAGAAGATCTGCCCTTTTCAAGGTGTGTCAGCAACACTTGAGAATTTATCGACATCATTAAATGGTTCATCTTCCACATAATCTTGGGCTTTTTTTTCTCATATGCACACAGCACTGTAATGCTATGTGCATATCTTATTCAGACTGCGTGTTTAGTTACGATATTCTGTCAGAACACAACCAAATGCTGCCACTTAAGATTAAGAAAATACTGGTTACATAACAGAGCAAACATTGAAGATATATTTGGAAAAGACTTAAAGCTTCAAAGGAAAAGTCTATTTACAGTTCCATGGAGGAAAAAAGAAGCCAGGTAGAGACATGCTCTGAAGGTAGAATGAGACAAGCAATGCTAAAATCTTAATAAGAGTGAAGCCTTTCTTTATGAGCTTGCAAAAAGTATGTCATTGTTTTAGGCTGAAAGGCTTTTATATTGGAAAGGTCTTCTTTGGGGCAGGGGGGTGTCTGTGTTCTGTTTCTACTGCATGTGGTTCTAATGAATTATCTGCCTTGTTTTCAGCATCTGAGTATCTCCCTGAAAATTAAAATTGAATGTATGACACATTATATAGAAAAGATAATGTTTTAAGATGAGTGAGGTATGGGATATACTTTTAATTTTATGTATTAAAGATAGTATTTGAGGACTTTATTATTTACTTTATAGATTTATCTGGAAATTAGTCTCCTAAGAGGGGACTTCTAAACCAATTTTTCAGTTTTAAAAAGCTGATACCTAACTGGAAATTAGCAAGTACAGCATCTGTGTTCAAGCAGTAAGTTATTTTTCTAGATATTGTTAAGTCTGACCTTGGCATACCAGACCTTAAACCAAAGCTTTGTGTTAACTTAGGATATTTGATAACCAGTTCCTAGACCAACAATAGTCAACCTAGCAATACTCTGTGCGGTAATACTTCAGGGAGTACAACAGCTATGAGCCTTGGGAAGGGATCCCATTCGCACCTTAGCTTCTCATTCTTGACCGCACATGCCAACTGCTGCCCTTGCACAAGCTGTGTAGCCTTTCTGCCTCTTCAGCAGGCTGAATTGGCTCAATAAGAGGTTGGAGAAGTACCAGACCAGCATGAGAAAGAGGGAGGGAAATTGGGTCCACCTCATTTGGTGGCAGTCAGCTACAGATCGATTTGGTCAGGTGACACTTCCCTCTGAGGTCACTGGCTGGTTTCTTTGGTCACACTTGTCATGCTGATCATCACCTTGAGAGTGAAAGGGAAATGCTGTACCTTCATCTTGTCAAAAGCCATGTGGCTTTTCTCTACTAGGAAGTAACTTATTTGCTGATATTATTTGAGTGTCTTTCTTCTAATGAGTCCCCCTTAAGTCTGTCAGTATCACTCACATCTTAATATCTCACCACTTGCTTTCAAGGGAGCTCATTTCCTCCCCTGGCATCCCCAGGGCTAAAATAGCTCACTGTGTACTAGATGTGAAGAGTTTTAGTTAGACTGTCTGCAGGACACTTCATGAACTTCCCTATCTCAGATAACATGATGTAACAGTCCCCTGGGACCAAACTCTGCTTAACTTTTTCATGGCTACCTGGAGAGCACTTTCACATGAAAGCACAAAGGCAATGGCACCAAAGAGTTGAAGACCTACAGGAGGTCCAGGATGTTTCAGTTGACTTTAATGGTAGCAGCCTTCCTGTTCTTAGCTTATCTCTTAGCAAGACATTAGAAGTCATTTTTCTGAGGGGGTAGTGTGTATTTGCAAAGTACAGAGGAGTCAGCTGATTTTTGATAGTATACTTGCTGGCATTTCCATAGAATAATTTGCTGGATATGATAATTTTGAACATTCATGAGTCAGCATTTCTTATTTTTTTTTTTATTCTTCTGTTAGCATCATATTGCTGGACATTCTTGATAAATTACCTGAAGTGATTTCAAATAATTCTGTCACTTTGGGAGGATTAATTTATACTGTTAATTGTTCAGACGCTCTGTTTGCTAGCTCACATAAGGTGAAATAAATTAGGTAATAAACCCACACAGGTAACTTTAACTACTGTATTAAAAGTAATTGGAATATAATTAGGCTCTTCCTACCCTTTTTTCCTCCTCCAGAAAAATATTGATAGAGACTTCTAAGAAGCCGTAACATCCTAGAAGGGACATAAGTAACAATATTAACATGCCTGCTGTGGCAGCTGTACCTAAGGAGCTATACCTCTCTACTTCATTGGAAGATCTCAACAAGAAGACAGACATAAAACCTGAAAAGACTAGTACAAAAAGGTAAAAAGTAATATGTTATAATTTATTTTGAATTAATATTTAAAATATTAGTGGTTCCAAGACAAATTTGTTGTGGATCTAAATGTCCTCCATTATTTCTGCTAGATATAAAGTCTTCAGCAGTCTTGTGTATGGATCTCAGCTGTCACATTGGATATGCTTACTGCCTTCAGAAGGTCACTTGGCATACTGCCAGAAGATGACTTGGACAGAGCATAATGCCCATGAAAATCTGCATACTTTGAGGAAAGGCTACATAAATGCATATCTGTAAAAGTGATAAAACCTTTAGCGTCTGCTTTGCCTCTAGCATTTTTAGACAATCAGTGATTTAATTTTGTGTTACTATGACTTAGTTTTTCCTAGAAAAAAAAAGTTATTCTTGGAAGGGAACAGTACCTTTTTCCATATCTCACTATGGTATTTAATTATGGAAGACTTTAAATAAACCTGGTAGACAGACTAGCAAAGATGAACATTATTTGGAGCAACATGACTGCAATTCATATTTAATGAAAGCTTTATATTAAGGTGGTAAAATCAAATGCTTACGATATGGGTGAAGTCTGTAAATGCTTAAGATGGCATCTTGTAATGAAAAGGTGTTTGAGGACACGTTGACAATCATGTGCTTTACTCCTGTTTGGTTTCAGTTATGTGCAGAGTGCCCTTAAGATTTTCAAGGCAGCAGAGGAAAGCAGATTGGACGGAGATGAAGAAAAAGCTTACATCCTATATATGAAATACGCGGCTGTTTATAACCTTATTAGAAAGAGACCTGATTTTAAGCAGCAAAAGGTATAAAAGCTTTCTGACTGATCTCTTCTGCACTGGTCAAAGTATGAGAAGTACAGAGAATTACACTAATGCACATTCAAAGGATCACACTGGTGTTAACTGCTCACTTATGGTGCTATTTTTTCTTTCCTGTTCTTTGACAAGTCTGATGTTGATTGTTTTTACAGTTTTCTTTTAATGTATGAACTATATAAATTGTCAGATCTGTGGATATTTTTTCTTGGAAAGGTATTCCCATAATTTTTCCCAGTCAGACTTTCTTGGTGAAGTTGCCTTGCCTAGCCTTTATTTATTAGTGCTTCAAAACAGTTTTACTTACAAACTCATGGTTGAATGGAAAATATTTTTATTCAAACTAGTTTCTTTTATGGCGTTAATATCATTACAATACCAATTCTCCATACATTAGTGGCTCTTGACATGCATAAAAGTAAGCATTGTTAAACTGCATATTCATGTGATGTGATTCTTGTCATTTTAGGATTATTTTCATTCAATTCTGGGACCTACAAATTTAAAAAAAGCTCTCGATGAAGCTGAAATACTGTCAGACAGTCTTAAACTCAGGTATGTAATACAGTTAATGGCTAAGACATTGTTCCTTATACCTGGAGCCTGTACCTGTGCCAAGTGCAGGTTTTCATGCTATTTAGTAGTAAGCAATTGCACTTGAGTAAACCATAGGTACCTGAAACTCTTGAGAGCTTCAGTTTATTCCCAGAAGTCTTTTACTAGAGATAATTTTCATTGCCACACACTCCAATAACTTGTCACTTTATACAGTCTGCTACTTCCTAGTAACTTTGGTTTATTGACAGCATCTCCCAGTTTTGTTTATTGACTATTGAAAAGAAACCACAAGGTCTGAAGTACATATACAGTAGAGATGATCAAGAGCAATTTCCTCCTCAACCTTTTAATCATAGGGTCATCTGAACCCAAATATATTAGTGAATATTCCTAATAATCAGTAATGTTAAAAAGTCCTCCTAGTCTGGATGTAGTTTACATAAGAAATGCCAGGTTTTGATTCTTTAGCCACACCTTTCCTCTGCCACTTGCTGCCATGTATATGGAATGCACAGTTCTGCCAGTATTTAAATGAGCAGATGCTAATGGGCTTTTGGGTACCTGATTGACACTTGTCAAGTTACATCTTTGTGCCATAAGCCATGAAATTGTGTTAGTAAGAAGTTGTAAGGTAGGCTCTATCTTTAGGTGGTATTTAGCACAGTACTTCTTACTTCCAGCCTTCTCTGCTTCTTGCATCCTTAGCAACTCTTTGTCACTCCTTTAACTCTCTCTCTCTGCAGCTGGGCACATTTCCATTCACAAGTGTCATGTCCCACCCCGCCCCTCCCAAGTATTCCTGTGAAAGCGTATTTTATGCCCTCCAAAGTGCTAAGTCTATAAAGTCAGTTTAGGTGAACCGTGAGTGTGGTTACATGTATGTGGAGAGGGACTTGGCAAAGATGTCTCATGATACTGTGTATGAAACAATCTTTAGATTTTCTTTGTTTAGGTGAGTCTTACAATTCAACAGAGCTACAAATTCACTCTAAGAGTAAACATTGATAGAATCAGAGAAACCCAAAATGTAGAGACTTGTTGTTTAAATAACTTGTCCTTTTATGAAAGGAACAGGGTTTTGAAGTTGACGCAGTAACTTCTAACTACTCTGGCAAAAGGTGTAAATATTTAAAGGTAATAGAAATGAAACATGACTCCTGTGTAACTACAGAAGTAGTTTCAAGGAAATTATTTGTATAATTTCTTCCCCAGGCAGTAGGCCAGCAAATAGTTTGAATGTTAATTGTTAACTAAAAGTGGAGCTGCTGAAACACCACTTGTATAGGGGCAGGAATACCTACATGAATGACCTACTATGTGCTTCAGAAGTACAAATGGGAAATTGATGGGTAAATATTTCATGTTGACCAAATTAAACTAAAATCCCAAATATGCTTTAGTGTCGTTAGCTCCAAGTGGGAACAAAATGCTCAGTTCTAACTTAAAATGCCTTTGCCAAATCAAGAAGCCTGATTAAAAAATAAAATTACAGACTTGCTGCCTCCTTCCTCTTAGTGGGCAATTAGTGCAGTAGACGTGGAGGTGGAATTTGATTGAATGATCTAGGTTATTAACACAGTACTTTTGAACTGAAATACAGCTGTATTGTCATTGTTATTTTAACCCTCATTACACAACATCTGGTTAAAATGAGCACTTACTAACACAGTTCTGTGTTCATGTTTAACTTCTTGGTTCAGTCATCCAAATTGTTAGGTCAAACATCCTTTTTTTGTTTTATCATACTAGTAATGCTTAAACTTCTCAGCTGTATTAAATATAAGTGAGTGCTATTGAACAATGATGTGACTATACAAACCTCCAGTGATCTAAAACTGTGGTTTGGAGATCACTGGCTTACAATTCCATGATTGTCCTTCCAGCGGTGAAAGGCTGAGAGGGTAATTTTCAAGTCTGAGGCTTTATGAGGACAGCTGTATGCAAGACCTTAGTCCCCCAAAACTCCTGAGTGTACACGGTTCTTGCACAGCTTCCCTGTAGGCCCAGTGTTTGAAACAAGCACCAGGCACACAGGTGAGCACATAATGGATTTATGGAGTCAACTTAAATTTTGAAGGTGACTGCTATATAAGTAGCTCTGATCCAACTTCTCAGAAAAAGCGAATTTAGATAACTGAGCTAACTTACTCCTTACTGGCTCCATAGCAAAAGGAAATAAAATACCTGGGATGACTATTGTAATGTATTGGAGTTTACCTGTAAGTCACCGGTACCTACCCTTTTCTGTGCAAAATGAAAAACATCTAGAGATACCATAGCTAAGCATTACCCCAGGTTTAGAGAAAAAAAATAGCTTTACAATCAGTGGCTATGAAATAGGACTCAAACCAGGATTTAACAATAAGAAAACTAATCCAAAAGTGGGAGAAGTAAGACCATATAGTTAGGAAGCAAAATGGAGTTTGTTGGAATACAAAAACTGACAATACTTTAACTTATTAAAATTCTAAATACATCTTTTAAAATTTCTGCCTGAAGACTTAATGATTTTGATATTAATAATCCAAGGTTAGCCAAAAACACAATATTGAAAAAAGGCACTTTTTTCCCTAATAGATATGAGGAAGCTGAGGTTCGGAAAAAACTTGAAGAGAAGGATAGACAAGAGCTGCAGAAAAAGCAAGAACCAAAAGATGATGGAAAGAGCTCAGCCAAAAACTCCTCAGAAAGTGCTGTGGATTCCAAAGGAAAAAGCCAAAGGGTAAGTGGAGATGTTTACAGACTCTCTAATTCAGTCTAAATGTATAGTTTCAGTGTAGAATTTGGTCTCTACTAGTAGCTATTTCCAGTTCAGAATCAAGGTGGGGGTTTTTTTGAATTAAGTTACACTCTCCATAACCCTTCTTTGACATTTCTTTGGAATACATGGAGTCCTACCAGCCCCCAAGTCTTGGATAAGATAGACTGAGCTTTATGGTAAAGTCAAGTTCTGTTTTATGCTAGAATTAGTGCAAGAATCACATGCAAGAAACCAAAGGTAATGGTGATAAACTGATATTAAGGATAGCATGTCTCCATTTTAGGAGAAGGTTGACTTTTTAGCAGTAGTGTGGAAACACTTCTCTACAAATGCTTCAGGAATTTCTTCCGGTAGATGATGGTGTCCTAGGTTGTATTACCTTTGTAACTGTTTTCTGTCTAGGCAGGACAGCAGCCTTGGTAGCTTTCGAGTACATTTGTCAGCACATCTTCAGAAGTAGCTCCCTTGTCCTGTATTCTTTCCTGTGGCTTAACTGACCAGTTTCCGTCAGGCTCTGTGAGAGTCATTGTCTGTTTGCCACCTTAGTTCTGAGTATTACATATTAAACTTTTTTTTTTTCCCTCTTATAACACAGATTAATGGTGAGACAAAGCATTCACTGGAAAGAAAGGATCATTCTGATAGCCTGACTGGTAAGAGATGCAATGCTCACACAAATGAAAAAGGTGAAAATGCACTAATCACCTCACAGCTACAGTTCTTCTCAGGAGTTATTCAACAGTTTAAATACTTTGATGAAATTCTAGTATCCTGCATTTCAGTTCTAACAAATTGTTAATTAAGCTCTGTATTAAAGCCTTCATTACGTCTCATAAACTTAGAAAGCTGTTGTTAGTTTTTCAACTGTTCAGTAATTAAAGTTGAACTAGTCCTGGAGTGCTCAGGTTAGAAAGAAAAACAGCTCTACAGCTGATAGACAAGGCTGAAATACGACAGCTTACTCAGTTAAATATGGAATTTTTCCTTTCACCTCACAACTTTCTGCTTTTTGTTCTTGTAATAAGTATGTGAAAATGTTCTCTAGAGTTCTTATGTGGAACATCTGCAGCATGTAGTTCACAAATGCTTGCCTATATAGCTTGATTTAAATGAGACCACACCACAATAAGTTAAACTTGTTTATCACTGAAATATTCAGTATTGTCTAATTTAACAGATCAGGTGCTGATCGCTACAGCAGTGGGAGCAAAAGGTCCACCCTGTTTATTCTGTAAAGTCTCACCTCCATGACTTTGTGGGACTTCTCAGTTCTGTTTCATCTGTTTGCAGTCTTGATTGCACCAGCCAGATACATAATAAATGAAGATAGGTATGAATGGCTATGGTATCTTCTTACATGTAATTGCTTCTCTCTTTCAAGGAGCAGTCACACCTGAGAAATTGTTTGCAATGATGTCAGACAAAAATACTGAATTGCTTATAATGGATGCTCGAAGATTAAAGGATTATCAGGAATCCTGTATTCCAAAATCCATCAGCGTCCCAGAAGAAGCTATCCGTCCTGGGTATGACATGATGTTAAATGATAGTGAAATATTTAATTTTCTAAAAAAATCACATGCTTTTAAAGCTTGTACACCTAGTCTCAGAATCCCTGCTGTGTACCCATGGGTGAAATGTATCTGCACGGCTCTGTTTGTGCATGTACTGACTTCAAGACGATGCATATTTATTTTATCCAAGCACATAAACATCTGTGGATTATATATTGTTGGACAAAATGTTAACTTGTACAGGAATCTTTAAATGCATGTTAATACATTTCAGAGATACTGCTAATCTGATTGAAGCTAGACTCCCAGAGGATTCTAGAGATCCGTGGAAGAGGAGAGGACAGTTCCATTATGTTATACTGCTGGACTGGTTTAGTTCTGCTGAAGACTTAAAGCTGGGAACAACTCTTCAGAGCCTGAAAGATGCACTTTATAAGGTTGGCAAATTTCATCTTTTAATTCATTAATTAATTCATCTTAGTAAATAAGGTCTTGAAGCACCTGTATTTACAAAGTATATGGAGGCCTTAATGACACTTCAGTTGGTTGAGTTTTCAAAGCCTGCTTGTTTTGATAGCAGAAATGTAGTTTGAAGTTTCACATGGTACTGTAGTAGAGGACAGTGTCACTTATTAAATAGGTAAACAGCAGAAAGATTCAACTCACCTCCTCAACAAGCAGTTATTTGGGAAAGTACTTTTAGTCCTGTTTCCCAGGAACAGTCACCCTCTCTCCTGTACTAGCAACAGTAATTCCTTGTCCCTGGGAACTGGCTGGCCAGAGAAGGGCAGCTGCTTTGCAGTCCTGTCAGCCAGGTACTTCCTACAATGGAGGGGCTTCAATGTAGGGGCCTCCAGAAATATTTTGAGCATGGTTAACTTTTCTGTATTATTGAATATAACTTTTAGGTAAATACTAATTTAAACTTGAGTTTCATCAGTGCAGGAAGGTCATAGAGTCCACAGTGAGCAGATATCCAACATTTTCAAGTCAAACTCCCACTATGGCTGTGTTGTCCCTCCCCTCTATAGCGGTGGCTCTTGTGAAAGACTGCAAATCTTTCTGTTACCTTGACATTCAGGACTGGGGTTCAGAGATAGTTCAGGCAGTTCTCCCTCTTTATTGCTTTACAGATTATTCTCTAAACCCTTTGTCTTGTTCATGTACTAATACTGAGGACATCAGGAGGAGGGCGGTCTGAAGCTTGAACTCTCAGGGGGTTTCAGAAAGTCAATGTTATGCTTTCTAAATTACTAATCCCTCAGCAAACATACCAGATAAGAAACTGAAACAAATATTGTAATAAAAATACTTTTCTGCATGGAGGATTGTTATGTGAAGTAGCAGTAAGTGGTTCTTTCTGTACTGGAAATATTCACACCCTGTTGTAAGCAGAGCCAGAAACCCAACTGTGCTGGGCATTCTCCAGACACAGAGAGGATCCCTATTTTTGCAACCTCTTTAATTCTTGTTTAAAAATCTCAAAAACAATCTCTCAATTTAACGACTAGGCACAGAAATGTCAACAAAACTATTAAGCTGTAAAAGTTTCCTTTCTATTTTTAAATCAATTAACTTTGAACTTTTTTTCCATACAGTGGGAAAGCAAAACTATCCTGCAGAATGAACCTCTAATTCTAGAAGGAGGTTATGAAAACTGGCTCCTTTGTTTTCCCCAGTATACAACAAATGCTAGAGTAACTCCACCCCAGCATGGCAGGACTGAAGCAGTGACTGTTTCTTGTAAGTATAAAGGATGACACCCCACCAAGCATTTGTAGTTACTGGATGAGTCTTTAATTCGTTCTGGTGTTTTTAGGAAACTTGTTCTGGCTAAAAACTAAATTTTGGGTTGGAATGGGGGGGTTATTTTGCTTTTGTGGTTTTGTTTTGAGAGTTCTTTTATGGTTCTCTCCTGTCCCCCTTCCTACAGTGGATTTTACATATCCATCTCTGGAAGAGCCAGCTCCTGTGCCACCTGTTGTTGCTGTAAAGCCATGTCCAACAGAAACAATTGAAAATGAAGAAATGGGAGATAATTTGGAAGAGAGACTAAAGTCACTTAACAGACCAAACATACAGGATGCTGCTGTTCCAAAATCTGACAGTTCATTTGTAGTTAATCCAATGTCAGTTACAAGAAGTATCCCAGAGGTAAGCTTTTCGACCTGTTCCTTTTTTTTCAGTTAGTATATGGTTAATCCGTTAGAGACCCACCACACCCAGAGCTCTAGATCCATAGGCAAACATACTCAATACATTTGTTTAAGCCTTGTACACGAGTATATTGCTGCAGAGACTCTTGGTGGTCTGTGAAGCTGTGGTAACTGATCTACAGAATTCTGTGAAACTAAAAACACGTACCAGCAGAACTTTTCATAAATGTTTTCACATGAGCAATTTGAGGTCAGCAATTGATCACTAATTCAGAAAGTTTATAAGCAAACTTTCTACTTAGAGTACATAAGATGAAATACAAAGAGGACAGTTAAACCATGGCTTACCTTGGCTATTCCACGGGTCTGATTTCCAGCCATTGTATCTTCCTTCAAATAATAAAACATTTAGGTGCTTTGTCACTCTTGGCCCAGTAGTGAAAGTATAGGAGCTTGTTTCTTCCTTTCATGTGAATAAAACTTCGTAAAACACCTTTGTAGAGTTCTTACACTAAAATAATATTTTCCTTAGGAGACAACGCTAAAAGCTCTGCACTCTCAGCCTTCTAGATACAGCCTTTAATACAGATTTCATTCAAGAGACCCTAACCTGTAAAATGTAAAGACCTTATTTCTGTTTGTCCCTGAACCAGATGAGCTTTTATTTCTTCAGAACATTGACTCCAGCATCAAAAACAACCTACTGTCCTAGATCTGAGCATAAGCCATTCTTAAATACCCCTTCCCATCAAGCAGATCTGCCTTAAGCATGTGCTTTGTCACATGATTGAGAGAGCCAAGCCCAAATTAGGCTGCCTGATTGCCCTAAAATGTTCACCTTCGAAAGCTCAGAAATTTAGGGTTGTGGTAATCAGTGTATAATGCTGTCCTTATGGTTCTCTAGGGCTTGTTTATTAGTTCACATCTGGAGTGAATACCTAATTTTACTAACAAGCAATTTGAATGAGCAGATTGAATGAAATTGAAAGATTACTCTCTCTGGCAGAAGTCAACTTGATATCATCTTTATTCTCTTACAAATCTCACTTAGGAAGAGCTTAGCTAACAGAGCAGTAATAGCTGTAGCGAATTGTTGTTCTACACTCTGTGTTCTGCACCTGTGTTACAGGTGGATCGTACTAAAAAGCCTTCACTAAAAATCCTTGATGATACCAGAGCAAAACCTCCAAGTACAGTCAGTGACAGCCAGTCTGGTGAGAACGGAAGACTAGTTCCAGACCGCTCCACAAAGCCGGTGCATGATGCAAGGAGCGCTCTGACAGAGGAAGAAAAAAGTCGGGTCCATGCAGAAACTGCTGCTTTGTTAGAGAAAAACAGGCGGGAAAAGGAACTGCGGGAGAGGCAACAACAGGAACAGAAAGAGAGGCTCAAGAGAGAGAAAACAGAACAAGAACGAAAAGAAAAAGAACAAGAAGAGAGAGCAAAAGAAGAACAGAAGGAAAGGGAACACAAAGAAAAGCTACAGCAATCCAAAGAGGACAGAGAGCAGAAGGAGAGGGATGAACAAATAAAAAGAGAACAGGAGGAAAGGGAACAAGAAAGAGCACACAGAGAAGCAGTAGAAGCACAAAAGCAAAATAAAAATGAACCAGAAAACATTGGTGCAAAAAGGATTGAGATTGACAGAATATACATGGAAGAAAGAGAAAAGGGAACTCGAACACCAGAAATGCAGAAACGGGCACTGGGTGATGCATCTCAGACCTTTGTGACTGTTCCAGGCAAGGTTAGTGAAAAAGAAAATCATCATCAAATGTGAAGTAGTTATGCACTTAAATCATCCTGAATAGTCTAGTTTTCATCTAGAAGTTTGAAATACATAATTGGATGTTTATTTAGACCACTTTTTACATAAAAGTAGAGGAGAGAGTTAAAACCAGGACACTAATAGATTTTTTTTTTTCCCCCCAAGACAAGCTTATTTCTGTCTTGTAGGTGGGCAGCATGAAATCCCCACAGGATAATAAAACTTCCCACTCCCATGGAGCTAGAAGGGATGATGGTTCATAGACTGCAACCCTCTGTTTCAAAAATAGAAGCCTGGTGGTATTTTCTCTCTTGTACCAGCTTGGCACTGCATGTGATGTTAGGGACACGGTGGTGTCATAAGGAACCCTTTAGTGCCCCCAGCTGTAGAAATGCTGACACAACAGGATTTTGTTGCCTGGCACAGGAAGCAAAGCAACACCTTCATCTAGGATTTTTGCTGAAAATGGTGCAGTTCCAAGTCTTGGGGGGAAAGGAAGGAGTGTCACAGTTCTTCCTTTCCTCATTCTTGAAAAAAGTTGCAAAATTTCTCAATGTACAAATCATCTGATCATAAAACAGGAGCCACTTGTGAAGCTAAACAGATGTCTTTAAAACCACTTCTCAAGAACATGCATTAGGATATTTTTCTCTGCTTTTGCAATTGCAGTCGTTATTTGATCAAATTCTGATGCTTACTTAATCCAAATGCACAAGAAAGCCAAAATAAATCTTCCTGTGCAAACTTAGTACAGTCATTCATGAGCTTTTGACTGACAGAGCAGCTTCACATAATCCCAAAACGATGGCCTGTGATCAACCAAATTCATGTTGGCTTCACAGTTTGCCTTTTCCATGGGGAGGTTTGACCAGTGAGGAGTAAAAAGGAAAAAAGCCTGAAATTTATCAACAAATTGTAAACCCCACAACTTTTAGGGTGGAAAGTAGCATAGGTGGAACTTCTGCACTTTATTTCTGAGCTGTTGAAACTACAGAACAAACTGTAATACAACATTCAGTTTCAGAAACTATTCCAGTGAATTGCCTACAGTATATAGAAAGAATAAAAATAACCTGCTTTAACCACTTTGTTGTGGTACATGCATTGAACAACCAAAAAAGAAGTGTAACTCTGCTTTATCAGCGTTCTTTACTGACATGCCAGATGGAAATTGAAGCCTTCTCTCAAAATCTTTTGCAGCAAACGAGGGTTAAAGGACAACCAGACAGTGGAGCTCAAAAGCCAGGACCCCTTAGAGAGGATTCTGAACAAGATACTGAAAGACTTAAAGTAAATACAAATGTATTGTATGTAGCTAAAATCATCAAGCACAGATGCTTTATGATTATTATATTATGTTAAATTTCACCTCATTTCAATTTTTAAAGTCATCTTAAGAAAAGACTATGCCATATTTACAGTGTTTGTTTGCTTTTTTTCATTTGTCATATTCATATGAAAAAAACCTTGAAACTTTCATTAGAAGTCTTGATGTATTTCTGGTGGCATTAACAAGCATTCTCCATGCATTCATCACCTCATGCATACACCTTCAAGTGCTACTTCGAGAGGGGAAAAAAGCTCAGCCTTATGTGTTTAACAGAAGCACGTACTCCTACTGTTTCCTGATTCTTCAGGGGAAAAATTGAGTTTTGAGACTTTCATGAGATTAAATGGTTGGTTTGGTTTTTGTTTGTTTTCTGGAGTGTGTTAATAAATGGGTTTTGTTTAGATTGAGCAATAGAAAATACTAAATTACCATTACAATACATTGTATTTCTGTCTATAATCAAGGATTTATTGTACTGTTTGCACCGAATCATGTAACTCCATAGAGAAGTCACAGGCAGCTTGTTGCTCTGCATGGGTAACTGTACATACCTTACTTTTCTCTTCTTTTCTTAGTCCCAGCGGGAGCCTTTAATGAGAGCACGAAGTGAGGAAATGGGAAGGATTGTCCCAGGGCTGCCTGCAGGTTGGGTAAAGGTAACTCCTGATATGAAAATCAAATTGTCTTGTGTAGTTTTGTGCTGCATTTCAGTTGTGTCTTATTTCTAAGTTAGATCTTGTTTCATTATTTTTTACTCCCCTTTAACTTTGACACAGTTACTTTTGAATTTTAATACTGTTTGTAATGAAACTAGGACAGTTCACCTGCTGTTCCTGGTATTACGTAGTTGCTGTTTAATAGGCATTTTGGTGAAAGTGCTCCCTGCTACTAAATTTAATCTATTGAATGTCGAGGCCAGTCACGACTGGTAACATCCCAATGTCTGAAAAACTCACGTGCTGTTCTTATAGTAATTTATAAATAGGTAAGTTAATGATGGATTTTCACTTGGGTTTGAAACTATTTGGGTTTTTTTTCCCCAAGTTCCTGGATGATATCACTGGAACCTATCGTTACTATCACTCGCCAACAAATACTGTTCAGATGTACCCACCAGAAATGGCTCCTTCATCCACTCCTCCATCAACCCCTCCAACTCGGAAAGCCAAGCCAAAGGTCACTGTTGAACGGGAGAGAGAACACTCCAAACTGAAGCGCTCCTACTCGTCCCCAGATATAACCCAAGCCATTCAGGAGGAAGACAAGAAGAGAGTTCCTGTAACTCCTGCAGTCAATCGTGACAATAAGTATGTTTGATAAGTTAGATCACAACTCGGGCAGTATCACAGCACAGAGGACTTTCTTTGTGTTTAACCATCTGAAATTCATTAATATTTTCTAGGTTTGAAGGGATTTGAAAGGATGCAAGAGTAACAGACTGAAATTTCATTGCTAAAAGTTCAATGTATAGGGCAGTTATCTTTGAGAAATCAGTATAATAGTTATGTATTAGCAGGAATTTCAGAGGTCACAGTCTGGATGACAGTTGCTTTTCAAGTTCTGTTATTTGTATTAACATACTAAAAGACTATCTTCTGACAGTTTGTGAAGTGCGAGTTTTCAGATTTTCAACTGTATTAAATAAACAGCTAATTCTTCACCTGTGAATTAAAGAAATAAAACAAAGCAAAAAAAACCCCATAAATCTCACAACTGATGGTGCCTAAAACTCAGCCTCATTGTAGGCCGGTATATATGGATTTCTCACTGTTGCATTGGCTGGTTTTGAATACCCTAAATGCTGGTATTTGGTGCCAGGATGGTCCAGTCCCTGTGGGTGGTGGGGTGAGGTGAGTTGTCTGTTGGTTTATGTGCACAACTTTGTCAAGTCTGAGACTCCTAAAAAATAATTTCTTGCTTATAGACCTGCCTGTTACACTAAAGCAGAAATTTCCAGACTCTCTGCATCGCAGATTCGGAATCTTAATCCTGTGTTTGGGGGATCGGGACCAGCTCTGACAGGACTTCGTAATCTAGGGAACACTTGCTACATGAATTCCATATTACAATGTCTGTGCAATGCACCTCACCTGGCTGAGTACTTCAACAGAAACTTGTATCAAGCTGATATTAACAGGTAACAATCTCTCATCTGCCGTTATACTTGCCAGTTCAAGAAGATCACTTAGTGGAATGTTCATTTGTTTAAGTAGGAGACAAATGGTAACTTTTAGGCATCTTGACATTTTCAAAATTCATGTGTGTCACTAAACAGGTTTTACTGGACAGTGATAATTAAATTATGTCACCACATTCATAAATATATGTGTACTAGAGTCTCCTAAAACCAAACTGAGTATTTAAATAGTTTACAAAACATACTGAAAACAGCTGTACTTTCCATCTGGAATATGGAACCAAATTACAGTGCTGACATAGATGAAAATTTAACTCAGTCTAACAGCCAGCTTTCCTTGGTCTAAAACAATTATTTTAAAATCGGGATCATGTCTTGAATTAAAAACACTAATTTTTAAACCCAGTGATTTGAGTGGCTCAAGACTTTTTTTTTGTCTCTTATTTTATAGGTCAAATTTCCTGGGGCATAAAGGTGAAGTGGCTGAAGAGTTTGGTGTAATAATGAAAGCTTTATGGGCAGGACAGTATAAATATATCAGTCCAAAAGACTTCAAAATTACAATTGGGAAGATTAATGACCAATTTGCAGGATATAGCCAACAGGACTCCCAAGAATTGCTTCTCTTTCTAATGGATGGCTTGCATGAAGACCTAAATAAAGTAAGCAATTCACTTAAAACAAATTATTTATCTGTCAGATGATCAAGAGAAATAAATTTTGAAAATACCTTCTTATTCCATAAGAAGATTCTGTTACTGCAACCTTGTATAGAAAGAATTATGGGTATTCAGAATTAAAGTAGGAATTTAGTATGAATTTGTATAAGGTACTGGAGGGAGTCACAGAAGAAGCCTCACGAGGTAAGAACTAGATGGCTACACTGACACGTTTAAATATTCTTGCAAATACTCAATCGTATCCTTCCCTATAGATGAGATTTCTTATTTATATATATGTTAACATATTGCTATGGTATTTTAACTTCTGCTATCCAGGCTGACAACAGGAAAAGATACAAGGAAGAAAATAATGATCACCTTGATGACTCAAGCGCAGCAGAAATAGCCTGGCACAAGCACAAACAGCTCAACGAGTCCATTATCGTGGCCCTCTTCCAAGGCCAGTTCAAATCCACCGTGCAGTGTCTGACGTGTCACAAGAGGTCCCGAACCTTCGAGGCTTTCATGTATCTGTCGTTACCACTCGCGTCCTCCAGCAAATGCACTCTGCAGGTATGGGGAACTGGAAACAGCTCCTGGAGTGAAAACATTCCTCTGGCACGTCATTATCGTGCTGCCTCTGCTCACCCTCTGGTTGAAGGGGTTGGTCAACGTTCTGCTTGATTTGCACTGACCTGAAACATGAACAGATCAGAATTTGCGTTACTTTTTAATTCTTCAAAAGTTTGAAGAAATAGGTCATCCCTTAAAAGTTTTAAATTAGAAGTAGGATGGAAATACTGAAGCTGCAGTAGCAGCATGTATATTGTTTGCTTTGGTAGGTCACAATGTAAGTATTCTGTGGTTTTAAACAAAATACTGTTTGTATATTTTGAAGGATACTAATTAATACCTGCAGTAAAATTTGCTTCCACACATAGATTTAAGTCACTTTTCTTCATTTTTGTGAAATGTAGGATGCAGATAACTGATGCAGGTTAACAACCAAACAGGAAACAAGCACTTCTGCTGTACTTCCATAAATGCCTGCCATTCACAATCTCTGTTTGTATTTTGTTTTAGGAATGCCTTAGATTGTTCTCCAAAGAAGAAAAGCTCACTGATAACAATAGATTTTACTGTAGCCATTGCAAAACTCGAAGGGATTCTTCGAAAAAAATAGAAATTTGGAAATTACCGCCTGTTCTTCTTGTGCACTTGAAACGGTAAGGAAATGGTGATTGGTGAATACTAATTAGGATGAAATGACCAGGCTTTGTTGCAGCTGGATTGTTCCAGGACAGTAGCTGAGCATTTTTACTTAGAGAAGGTTACAGACATGTTACCAGTTATAATGGTGCAAGAATTTTATTTTCACCTGATGCTTCTTTTGTAAGGCTGTAATTCCCAAGGCACTTTTACAAGTGACTTCTTTTTACTTGTGCTAAGAAACACATGGGCAAGCATTAACAAAACTGGGGGCTTTAGTTGAGATCACATCCTGGTTAAAAATAGGGAAAACAAACTTGCTTAATACTCTAGAATAGCTAGTGAACAACCTGTAACTTTCAATGATGCTTTTTAATTCTCTAGATTTTCCTATGATGGAAGATGGAAACAAAAGCTTCAGACTTCAGTAGATTTTCCACTGGAAACTCTTGACCTCTCACAGTATGTTATTGGTCCAAAGACTTCCTTGAAGAGGTACAATCTGTTCTCAGTATCGGTGAGTAACCACGTCACATTTCAAAATCTAGCTGCACTTTATGCCAGGACTCAGGGTAGCCTGTGTGGTTCAGCCAGGGTCCCAAGGCTGCACTGTAGTTGCAGACTAAGTTGTGTTCTAAAAAGAACAATTGGGATTTAGTAAAATTTTTATGTTCTAGATTATTTCCCTAACCAGGGAAGAAATGGCAGCGTTTGAGGGCACTAATTCTTGCCTTATGTTCACAGAATCATTACGGTGGGCTGGACGGGGGGCACTACACAGCCTACTGCAAAAATGCTTCAAAACAGCGCTGGTTTAAGTTTGATGACCATGAAGTGTCTGAGATCTCAGCGTCCTCGGTGAAGTCCTCAGCTGCTTACATTCTCTTTTATACTTCCTATGAACAGCGAGCAGTGGATATGGCCACATAAAGGAATGTGGGTTAATGAAACTGGTTTTCTTTCTTCAAGAGCAAAGTAGGCCTGGGAATGCATATAAATATGCAAAGCTGCAGCAGACATAGTCACTGGAGGTGTGGGAGGGCTGCAGCAGGGTGTCTGCCAGCAGGGCTCGCTCGGGCCCACAGCAGTGCTTAACAATCAGAGACTGATGGGTAACGCTTGTGGTCGTACTGCCATCTGTGAAACCATTTACGAGCATACTTGCATTACTGTTCATTTAAAAAAGAACTATATTTTTAGTCTGCTCCAAAATTAAATTCTAGCTTAGTCATCTGAAATCTATTAACAAGTAGTTTAAAATGTCTTAAAATCCCAAGGCATATCTTGGTTTATTTTTTTCTTTCACTGTTAATGGCCTTTTCACATTTCTAACCTTAAGCTTGATTCTACTGTGAATACTCTAGAACGATGTAAACAGTTAGGAATGTAAGTGTACATATTGATTGCATACTTGCACATCAGAATTATGTATATAATAAAATGTTGTCCTTTTTGTGAGAATCTCTCAAACTCAGAGGATTGCATTTATTTGCCAGCTCTAAGTAATTGCAACACTACTTAATAAAAAAGCAGAGCTGTATTATTTTTTCTGTTAGCTTTTGTCAATATTTGTGCACTTCGGAGTTATTCTAAACAAACAAGATTTTCCTTTTTAATTTTTTAATATAAATTTTCATGTACACATGCATTAAAAACCTTAATGAAGAAATTATTTAAAAATATATCCTGTTAAATGTATGTTTCAGTTTGGTTTTTCATTCTCAGCTTGTTATGTAATGATCAAGATTGTACATAATAACAATCTGAATCATATTCACACAGTTTAAAAGTTCTCCAGATAAAAAAAACCCAACTGTTTTGCATAGGGCTGATTAGTTTAAAAACTTCTTTTACTTGCATTTTACGTATTTCCCTGCTCTGGATTGGGGTTAGTTTTCCCTTTCTGATTAGGTTGGCATTCAAAAGTCTTACATCTTACATTCAGAGCTTTTACCTATCTGTGTCTGTCTTGCTGATGTAATTAAGACCAATATTGATTGTTTTCCAGAAGCTTACAAGCTGAAAACAAGTTTGAAGTGCTAGAGGAACAAAAATGACATCAGTAGAACAATGCTTTTTTTCTTTCTTACATATTAATGATCACTCCATCCTCTGCTCTCTTCTGTAGCACAGAGGTTGTGTGCTTTCACTTTGGTATCCTTCTGTTAGTTCCTGAAAGGCAGCTTAGAGCAACCGACTATACTTAGCAGAAAAACAAGAATTTCCAGGTAAGTGCATCTGTATGCTCAGCATCCGTGTTCGTTTGAGGGCTGCAAGAAGGTTGTCATGGAAAACAGCCCTCGGACCGTGTGAACGTGGAGCGGACGCACGCTCCTTCACGGCTTAGAGCTGTAACTGCCCGTTCTAGGAATCACTTCCTGAAAGACCACAGCAGCTGATCAGTAGTGCACATGCTCTAGTTTATTGATGAAACAGGAGTTGGCTAATGCTGCTGGTGAATTCTAGTTGCTGCCCTACTCAGTGTTGGTTTTCAAGGACTAAGAGAGTCTCAGTGGCCTTGGGAGGTGTAGAAGAGGAGGTAAGCTGTGTCAGCCTGCACTGCAGAGTCTGGGATCTTGGTGACCTGGGCATCATCAAAGCTGTACCAGTGTTTGGTGACTGAGTGCTTGCAGAAGGCCGTGTAGTGGCCATAATCCAGATCTCCAGCGTGGTTCTGTAACAAACAATACAGTCTGTCAAAACCAGAGTCCTGTTCTGTCTCTTTACAGGCTAGGAACTGGCAATTGTTTTATGCATGCACTTGGAAAAGATGGAACAGAGGGTTCTAACCCCTTTTGGCCTACAGCAGGGAATGTTAATTCAAATAAATTCTTTCAAACAGAGTAAATGGATTATGATTATGCTTATTTATTTTGCAATTACATTTGCAACCCAACTGTTAGCCCTGATGCAGGTCACTGTAAGAGTGCCCCACTTGTTTTGAGCCACGTCCTAATTTGAAAACAGGATTCATGCAGGATCAGCCTGTGAGTTTATTCTAAGGAGCCATTATGTGCCAGGAGTGCATTCTTTTAAAATTGAGATGTGGGGGAAGACGGAGAAATGATGTCTCTCTCCTTTCATTACTGGATTATGTCCATGGCAGGTAAAAAAAAGCGTACAACAAAACAAACATTAAAATATAAATCATTATACGAGAAGTCCAAACCAACACAGGCTTCATCTGCTCCATGAGGCAGGGCATTCCCAATAAAAGCAGGAAGGGCAAAGCTTACCACTACAGCACACAAGCTGTACTCTGCATTGTTACAAGACGAGGTGGAGATGTAGGGAGAGAGATCCAGATCGCTGAACGGGTAGCAGACAGTGGTTGAGAGTTTCCTTCTGTGCTTGTCCTGCCAGGCAAACCTGAAATGAAATTGTGAAAGATTTCAAATTATCCTCAAATTCTGTTTGCATTGTGGTGGTTGCCTAACTGACTTTCCTAGGAGGAGGGAAAACCAACAACTGACTACCCAGCGTTTGAAAGAAAGATCTCTATTAATGGTATGTATTGCCGTGAACTGACAGAAAATGCACATGAGCTGTCCAGCAAGAAAAGCAAAGCTCTTGCTTGCCTGAAGTCAAATCTTTGCATCACTCTCTGCATCCTAAACATTTTGGACTGGACTGCAGTGCCATTGTCAGCTCTTCTCTAATGCCAGACCCCATCCCACTTCCCTGTGTAACTTTGAGTACATCACTGCACTTTTAAACATTTACAGTGTGGCCAAGAGCTGCAGCTGGGGACCACATGTCCTTTGAGAATGTTGAGAAAAGCAGATGCTGAATGGAAAATTAAGTAAGAACTTCAGATAATACAGTTCTGGGAAGCCAAATCATCCCAGGGTAGTTTTCTTTATAGGTGCAAAGTTAAGAAAAAAATTCTGTAGAATAAATTCAGCATCTGGCTATGTGTGGCCAGTGAAGTCTGCTAACCCAGGTGCTCCTTTGCTGATGCATCATTGTTCAGGCCTGATTTAGTACAGGGATAAACAAAACCAGAGTGTATCAACTGCAGTAATGGCAAGTAAAACAGTGTCAGTCCTGCTCTTGGAACCCAAGCCACAAGCTCTCTGACTTGCCACAGGAACTGAGTCACAGGCATCATACAGGGACTGTATGAGCCACTGCACTGGGCTGGAGTCAGTCACTGCTTGGTGGAGTTTTTCTTCCCTCTGGAGAGCAGATTCCAGGCATAGGGAGAAATTTGGTGGGCTGCAGTACACAGTAAGGCAGAACACCGTGCATGAGAATTCAGGAATGCAACTTGCATGTTTGACAGCTGCATTTCTGTAAATGCCCATTTAGCTTTCAGGTATCAAAAGCACTACACCCACTTATTTGCACTGATTTGTTTCCTTGAAGGCAGACACAAGTGACTATCTTTCTTGTCTCACATTACCCAGGAACTGGCTGTGTCCTACCCCACTTAGACTATACCTCTTTAGGTGGAAAATAATGATCTGCGGTGCCTTGGTTATGGAGGCCGTTACTGTTGCATCTTGGTTGCCTCCACACCAGTAGCAGCGGATTTGGTTGTTCCGAGTCAGTGTGTCTGGCTGAAAAAAGCATTCCAGGCAGTCCTGTCAAAGGGAAAAAAAAAAAACAAAAATCACTTGATCAAACAGATCTCCCTCCACCCCTGAAGGTGCTAAGCAAAATAAGAGACGAATTTGCTGTAGGGAGAGCTCCTCATAACTGAAGTGTGATGCAACAAGGCTGACATTACAAATTTGCAAGACAAAGCAGCCAACATTGGCTTCCTTTCTCTCCCCAAGGGGGGAAATACTTGGATGACTGGAAGAAACCTTTATGGCTGCTATTGAACCATCTTAATATCCCTCATCCCCTGGCAACTCGTGAGCATTGCTCCTGCAACCTTACCAGCCCCCATGGTTCTGAGACCAGTAAAGAAACACCACTTCTCTAAGGACCAGATCCAAGACTATCCATTAGTGCCCAAGAGACCAAAGCAACTAAACCCCTGCATCCTTCCTGTAGCACCTATTAGTCCAAGCCACTACTCCCACGTGAAGCAGAAATGTGTTGGCTGTTGTACCTGCAGCGAGCACACTCTGGTGGAAGGGATGGGCAGGGAAAGGACGGTGAAGCTCTCGGGTCTGTCACTGAGGGCTGTGCATTTCAGACACCTGATACCATAACTGAGCTGTCCCTCAAATATCTGTGTTATAATAGATGTTCCACTGCTACTGCTTGTGCTTGCTCCTGCAGCAGGGCTCTGTATTCCTGGGCTTGGCTATGCAGAAGGAAAAAATGAACAAAATGTAGATAAGCAACTGTTTGAGAAGTGCCTTCACTGGGTTTTAATAGGTGCTGCCCACTGCCTGGGTAGGTCAGTAGTTAGTCTTGCCATAGAACTTGGCTCTAAAATGCTGTTACTTTACTTGATGTTTCATAACATGCAGAGTAAGATTGATTCCTTTTCTGAGAGAAATGTAAAAAAAATACAACAGTTCAGACATCTGACAGCATTAATTGCTTGAAAAGCTCTTTGTCAGTGGCTCTGGAGGGGAGAAAGACAGGGGCGTGGCAGACATGAAGTTTTCAGGCAGATGAGAAAGTGGAAGAACATTAAGTGAGAAGGAGCAAGGAGAGGGAGAGGTTAGGACAGTGAAGCTACACACAGCATTGTCATTTAGATTGGGGCTGCAGTTTGATGGAGCGTTAGACAAGCAGCACATTAATAATTGTGTGTACATGGGTATGAAACAAAGGTAGAAAAGGACAGGTATTAGTGGCCCCATCATGGAGTTCAGAAGAGGACAATAGGCAATTATTACATGGAATGCTAAGTCATGAAATGCAGAGGAAACAGCTGTAGTCCCCAAAACACCACAGCTGGGCTCTCACCTCCTTGAAAGCCTCGTGGAGGTCATCCAGCACACAGATGAGAAACTCCTGAGCATCATGCTGAGTCCTCCTGCTAAAAGCTGGGTACCGCTTCCCAAAGACGGAATGAAAAGCCTCAGGGGAAACATAGTCAAACTCTCCAAGCCACATATCAGACACCAAACAGCCAAAGGCAGTCGCAGACTCGCCAATCTCCCTTGGAAAAAAGGGGAGATTTTCAGGTGAAGTATGAGAAAATTGTGTCTGCCTTCAAATGGGAGCACAATACAGAAACTCAGAAAACAGATGCAGGTACAGTACAGCTCTGGCAGCTGTCCCTTGGCTTGAGGGACTCTGCAGATCCCAGAGAGTGGTAGGAATCATCATTGAGACAGCAGTAACGGGTATTACCATCAAAATGGCAAAAGAAGTATCATGCTGGAGGACCCAGCAAGGAAACAAGCTGGGCTCTCAAAGGAGAAGGAAACCAGCTAGTGGCCAATCCGACTGGAACTGCCTGGGGGGAGCTGGCAGGTGCCTTGGACATTCCTATGGCAACACGTATCCTTCGAAAGGAAAACAGTGCCAAGCAGAAAACTCTGAGTACTGTGAACAAACCAACTCACTCGTGCAGGGCTGTGTTCCACCTTCCCGAGAGGAAATACTGCACGAGCGGGGTCAGGCTGCAGAGGCACTGCAGCACCGCGTTCATGTAGCACGTGTTCTCCAGGTTCTGCAGCCCCGTGAGCCCCGGGTGCAGGCTGCTCGTATCCTCCAGCTGTTCCTTGGGGGAATACTTCCATTTCCACGCCATCCTTCCACCTACTACAAGAAAAATCCACAGCAGTGGAAATCTAAAATGCTATGGTTTCTTCTTTAAGAATTACATTCACGTTTATTTTCACTGGGTTTATAGTCGTGAAGTCTCTTCATCTTCCACACTAAGCTCTTTCCAATATGGTGAGATACATCATTTAAGAGGTATTATTTAAACACCTGAGGTTTTAAAGAGTTATTTCTAAAATTCCATTCAGTCTTTTACTCCATACACAATTACTCAAAAGCTACAACCACCTGTGAATAGCTATCTTTAGGGCAAAATGCTGAACAGTGCATATTGCATTATATTTTATTTCCTCAGTGATATAGTACTTAACTATTTTCTAAAACCATAGGTTACAGTCCAGATGCTACTATAAACAGGTGGTTGTTTAGATTTTTGCTATAAAATGTTACCTAATTCATGTTACGAAAATTTTAGGTTTGTCTTCTGGCTGCACAAGTCTGTCCCGGACCAAACTGTCCCCATCCCCAGTCAGGCAGCCAAGAGGCTGAACACAGACCCTGCACCACCCACGTGTGCTCACCAATGTTGCTGCTCTCTTTTTTAGAGGCTGATGTTCTACTCTGAGGCAGGGCAGAGAACTCTAAAACCGCAGCAATCCCTGTAGAGCAAAGACGAGCGGTGCCCCGCGTGTTCCGTGCCGTGTTCCATCCTGTCACCCCGGCTACTCCTGCCCCAGTCCTCCTGTGATGTCACCTGGTTACGCTGGGCAGGGGAACACACCTGGCCAGACCTGCCTCCATCTCCTTCCATGTGCCAGCCAGAACAGAAACCTCGGGAAGAGAGGGGCACCCACCCATTCCACTGAGCAGGGAGCTTCGGCCCAACACACCTTTATCCATGTTTGCTCATACTTGTATTAGGATTTATTATTGCCATGCTCTGCTGGCAGGGCAGTGATGACTGAGGGTGTTGACCATAAAAGGATGGAGCTACCTCAAAACATCATACTGAATTAGTTTCTTGGTGTTCTGAAGATTTTCCTGAGGGAAAAAAAAGGTATGGCAGATGGCTTTTAATTAGCTATGTTAATGCAGTTCATCTCTAAATTCCATATGCCACTGAAGAGCAGCAGTTTTTCCCTGTTTAACAGACAACTTGGGAAGTAACAAGTATCCACAGAAGAGGTCCATGAAGTGATTTTAAAAAACGCCTAATCATCTTACTTGTTAAACTTCAAGCAAAAGATGTATCCCAGCACTCCTGGGACAGCTGTCATAGCTACTAATCCCCCAAACTGGTTATCTGCAAACTGAGACACAAAAGCAACAGCCTCCCCCCTGCCCCTACTCAAAATCTGATCTAGTTTTGTAAATGGAACTGGATATGTTCATTCCCACATTCTGTGGAATCTGAATCAAGACTTTGACTTACTATTTTAATGTAAAATGATACACAAATCCACATCGGTGCTACCTACTGCAAGCTCTGGGGCTGAGAATTAACTTCCCATTACTCACACCACAAAGTGGATTATTGCAAGGAAAAGTGTTAATTTTGAAAAGAAAGATTAAATCATCAGAACTTTCTTCAGAGGCATTGTTACATGTTAAACAATTCTATTTTTTTTCCCAAATGGTCTTTTAGGAACATTTAATACGAACTGTTACTACCAAGCTTCCAGCCGTAGTCTTTTTCCCTCTAAATTCCTGCGGTGTTGAGAGTCATGGCATTAAGTGAGATACAAGCACAAAGAACTGAAGTGTAGGAAATCACTGTCACAGGCTTAAAAACCAAACCCCTCCTTTTCCAAATCAAAAGGCTGCTGAGCAGCAGCTAAAAAAACAGCTCCCCAGGAGCTGTGTATTTTGCCACAACACATTTGGGATTGGTTTTCTCTGAAATGTTTTACCACCTAAATACTGCAAGAAAGCAGTCAACAATGCTGACTTTGGTGGATTAATTAATAAGTCTAAATTGTGCATCTTACTTAATTCCCTATATGAGAAATACTCTTTTAAATACCCTCTAGTAGGAAAGTCACTGAAGCATTTCGGATTTTCACTAAAAAATAATAAGAGAAGGTTTTCATTATATTCCTGTATTTAAAAGCTAGGTTCTAAGAAGATATGCCAATACTTTAGTTCTTGGATAGTTATCAGAAGTTCCAGTGTTTCTACCTTCCTCCTTTTTGGTAATCTAAAGGAAATTTAAAAGCTAAAGGATCACAACTCCACCCTATTTACAGAGCATTTCAAGACTGATGATGTTTCAGCAGAGGAGTGACACTTGATGTTCTCAAACAAACTGAATTTCATGGAATAGTTTTCATGTTCCTACTGCCCAGCATCAGGATGTGGCATTGTCCAAACAGAGTCAGGCTACTTTTTCAAACCAACTTGTTTTTTCCCTTTGCCACCACACTTTTCCAATGTCTTCCCTAAAGGGTACTTGACATTTATGATTTTTTTTTTTTTCTGCAAGTATGGAGCAGATAATTTCTGAAAGTTACACAATTCTCTCCCGTCAGTTTAGACATACACTTCTCATGTAATTCTAGCTGTAAGTCACACGGAGTAAGCTACTGCTCAGGCCAGGCAGATGTACAGAAATATGAACAGTGGTAACCACTCCAAGTCTTACAGGCATTTCCCAACCACATTTTTCCCTTTTGGTCTTGAAAAAGCTTCAGGCCTGAGTCACTGCAAGACTGAGCAGAAGGAACACTCCCCATGACCACTCACACCCATCACAAGGTGGTCACATTTGTTTATTTTTCTAAGAAATGAGTCACAAGCAGAACTGCTGAAGACCAGTAACGCAGCTAAAAATTAATTGTGTGTAGTTAAGTATTTGTCAAGAAACAGAAAGTTTCCCAGCTTTTACTTACAATTTTCTCAAAATGTTTTTCTTACTTCATACACTGAATTTGGTCACATTTTCAAAACACCAGAGGCTCCTCTAGAAATCTCTCTCAACTTGCAGAGCCAGTCACACTTAGAGACTCAGTGCTGCTGTTACTTGGCATTAGAAAGTTGCAAGTACATCTCGAATATCTGCCCATCCCCTCCCAGCAACAGGAGGAGATGCAGTCAGGCATCTGAGAAGCAGCTCCTAATTAAACATTGTGAAGAGCTATCTTTGACTCATTTACTCATTAATCCCCTCATATGTGTTTGACAACTATGACAGTTTTCACTTTTTTACCTCCCTAGTTTCTGGTGTTGGCCCAAGTTGTGATACCTAAGGCAAACAACTGCTTTGATCCAGCACGGCAAATTCTACTTTTCTGCATAAAGAGTTACTTAAATTCACCAAAATAACCTTTCAGACTGAGACGGAGAGCAGAAGTCTGTAAACAAGAATAAATTTATTTTAGATTCTTTAAAGATTTAATGATATACAAAATGTATACAGTATTATATCCTTATAACATTTTACCTTTCCCCATCAAACATAAAACACCATTTAAACAACTATTGTGTTCGTGCCTTAGGTCTGTATCTATAAGATACACTACTGAATAAAAAATTTATAGAGCTATATACTGCCCTTTTAATTAAAAATTACAAATTAGTACCTATGTAACAAAAAAAATCGCAGCATGAAACTTCAGTTGGACAACAGGTTCTTTTCTTGCTGAATGCTCAACAATATTTGGGACAGTTAAATTACATTTTATTGGCATGAAGGTGCATTGCAATCTCCCGTACTTTACACAATGCTAATCCAACCCTAGTCTCTCTCTTAAGTAAGTACCACAAATAACATAACATTAAAGATGTTTTCTACACAATTTTAAATACATTTACAAGTTATGTGTACATTCGGTTTCGATATACTGGTTTTAGGAGATCTTTGGAAGGCAGAACTTCTGAAGCAGTCACTACGTACGTACGAGGGAAAGCACTTCCAACTTGTGTTCTTACAAGGCAACTTATTTGGACCAGCACAAACTAATTCTTCTATTAAATATGATTATACCAGTCTATCATGGCTTTGTTACTATTTGACAGTGACTTGATAAAATTGAAATGTGTAAAACAAGAAATTTCGTTATGCACAATTCAGGCTCTATTTCACGAAACAAAAACAACCAAGCCCAGTTTTACAGTCATGAAGCTGAAAGAATCCTGATTCAGGAGACTCCCTCTTTTGGAACAGATCAAGTTCCTACCTTCAACTTCAGTCTACTGGCATCCTATATACACCTCATTTGGCTCTGTCCTCTTCAAAAGGCCAGATTAAAAGACACCTGGTGAGAAAACATTAGTGGAACACTTCCGAAAACACTCTAAGAATACTCTGGCATTACAGAGGTAGGTGCTTTCTCCTGGTTTTGCTCATTGACAGTAAGACAAATGCCAAAAAGACAAATGCTTTACCTTAAAACATCAACTACCAAAATCCTTTTAGTGGAAGGTGTATTTCCCACCACAGGACTACAGAAAGAAAATCCTCCACTAAAACAAAATAAAATAAAAAATAAAAAACTTTCTGCTTAAAAAGCCCCTTTAAAAACACAACTTAAATACTTGTCATTATTCCACCTTTAGAATGATCAGCTGCCACGCTGCTCTGTAGATGGTTATCACAAGTCGGAAAATCCTTAGATTATGGACCAGCCAAAATTCCACTTATAAGACAGCAATCTTTGTTTTGACAAGTCTTTCTTTTCGTTATAGTGAGGGGAAAGGTAAGTGACAACTTTGTGAGGTTCCACGAAGTTTGAACGAAGCCACTGAGTTGGTCACATCATCAGAGCATCAGGCGGATAGAATTGGCCGGATCGGAATCTTTGGTGCAGCTCCCAGGCTGAATTGTCAATTCAGGGGCATCGTCCTGAGGGAATATGATCTTGTCAGGTGTGTAATCATTCCTCTTCAGATCTGTACAAACAGAACAAAGTCAGAGTGATTACTACTTCTTGAGCTAGGAGAATCAATGGGGCATAAACGTCTAGCAAAGAACTGGATATGCAAATGGATTTATAAAGAGGAATTGCAGGACATATAGTGTCAAAAAAGGAATGTTTTTATCCTATGTGCAATCAGAAGCCTAAAGTCAAATTACAAAACTGCTGTTTATTACCTGCTCCACTTTCACAGCATGCCTTGACTATTTCATTACATGTCATACAACATCTCATCACAAAAGTGTCTCAGAAGGAGGGACACAGCAGCTCTTACCAGGAAGTTTCAGTTTCCTGCAGCAGGAATTACAGTGGTGCTTTGCTCTGAAGTTTTTTATTGCATCCTCTCCCAAATTGGCCGGACCAAACACCATATCATATGACCTTAGAAATAAAGTGCACATAAACATCACTTGCACGTGTTCTCTTTCCAGTGAAAATTTTGTAATACTTTAAGTCTGTCTTTACCCTTACCTTTTTTCCCCAGCTTTTATCACAGACGGATCTGTCAAATTTTCACCAACACCTTCAGACAGCACATGAAGAAAAAGTTACATCTCATACAATAAATCATAATTAATATATTAATTTATCTCATAATAAATATATTAATATTAAAAAGCCTTGGAATCCTT
Source organism: Cnemophilus loriae (assembly GCA_013397755.1). Classification (NCBI taxonomy): domain Eukaryota; kingdom Metazoa; phylum Chordata; class Aves; order Passeriformes; family Corvidae; genus Cnemophilus; species Cnemophilus loriae. Next base: position 380,379 of record VZTF01003765.1, on the reverse strand, counting down.
AGGTATGACTTCTCAGCTTCTCCAAGGATAAAAACAGAAAAAAACCCCACAACAAACCCAACCCAAACTATATGTGATTCTCTACCCTTAGAAAATTGCTCCTAAACAAGCGCTCTGTACTTCTCCAATTTCTTCCACCTATTTTTTGTATTTCCTAGCTTGAGTTTTCACCCATGAGAAAAATCTCCTATGCAGTTCTCACTGCCAGAATATCTGGCACAGAGTTCAGGATAAAACCAGCTCACCACACTGGCACTACACAAATGTGCCAAAAAACCCCATTTTTTACAGCACGTTTCGTTAGGAAAAGATGAGTATATTTATATTCTCAGCATTGCTGTAAGATTTAATACCATATTAGAACAACAAAGCTGGGGAAGGGTCTGGAGCACAGGTCCTGGGAGGAGCAGCTGAGGGAGCTGGGGGTGTTCAGCCTGGAGAAAAGGAGGCTCAGGGGAGACCTCATCACTCTCTAGAACTACCTGAAAGGACCCTGTAGCCAAGTGGGGGTTGGTCCCCAGCAATAGGACAAGAAAATGGCCTGAAGTTGCACCAGGGGAGGTTTAGGTTGGATAAGAGGTAAAATTTATTCACTGAAAAGGTTGCCAAGCATTGGAACAGGCTGCCCAGGGAAGTGGTGCAGTCACCATCCCTGCAGGGATTCAAAAGCTGTTTAGGGGTGGCCCCTGGGCAGATGGTGTCTGGTGGACTTGGCAGTGCTGGGTAAAGTTGGACTCGACGATCTTAGAGGTCCTTTCCAATCTATACCTTTATATGATTGAATAAGAAAATCACAGATTCAAACTAACTAGAAGAAGCACTAAATAATGCTTGTTATTTATTACAGGCATACAAATTCTTAACAAAATGCTATCAAAAGAAAAACCCACAAACACCTTGGCCCCAGTCTCAGTTTCAAAGTCAGGGCATTACCTTGCAGATCTAGTACCAACAGTTCTCCTCTTGTATACTCATATGTCCAGTGGCTGAAAGCCAGCATAACCTCCTCCAGCATGTTAGTTGGGATTATTTCATCACCATTATTGTTATTATATTTTCTAAACTCTCCGGTCATGCACTCTTCAACTGCAAACCACTGGCCAGCAGAGTGGCAATATAACAGGAAAACTTCCAAGAACCTAGTAAAAAGCACACTTAATTAATACAGTTCCAAAATACAGATCTATCATTACTATTAGAATTTTATTTGATTTACTAACAATTTAAATATTTTTAAACTATTATACAAAGCTATTTAGATGACCACACTAGATTAGAATCAGTGCAAAAAGTAACAGTGGAAAACACTGCCAAGGACAATTCTGCTTGCCACATTCACAGCAATATTCCAAGACGTATATCCACGTGTGATATATCTCAGTATATTTGATGCATCTGTTAACAACTCTGTAGGCATTCTCCCGAGCCAAAAGCATGCACCATAACGGCAGTTTAAACCCACTCACCTTGGAGAGTATGGGATGGATTTGGGCTTCATCTGGTTGAATGCAAAGGTGAGCTTCTGTGCTGCTCTCTGCTGCTGAATTTCCTGTGAGTCAAACCCACACTTCATTAGCTGCATTACAGAACAGGGAACAGCACAGAGCCAAGCAGGCAGTGGGAACAGTGTCTATTCCCCCAGGACAGGGTAGCAGATCACTTGCTTTTTAAATTATATCTATATTTAAAGAATTCGAGCTCTTTGATTAAATAAGCCTTCCTGGAGCAGAGTTTTTAACCCTTCTGCTCATACAGAATCCCAGAGTAACCATTTTTTCTTATTCTTGTAAGTATATACTAGTTTACAGGTGGGAAAATGATTCCTGTTTAACATATAATGCCTGTCCGTGTTTAATAATTGACAAAGACAGAACTTACTCTCAAGCACAAGTGCAACACAGTGTCCTCCTTATAAATGCTTGACCAAGTATTCACAACTTCAGGAAGAAAAGACTTGATGATATAGAGATGTCCTGATTTCAGGATATCATATTCTGACCACGTGCACACAACTTTGAGAGCTCGACGTAAACCTCCTCCCATCTCCTCTTTACTTAAAAATTCAATCTTAGCGCAGAGCCCCAGCTGTGACCAGGAGGACATGCTGTTGTTCAGGATGCTGGGAGAACTTTCTTCAAGGCGATACACGGTGACTGGTTCACCTACGGCACAGCACAAAAAACAATTACTGAATTGAATGTTCCAAGTTTAATATTAAAAGCACTGAAAACCTATTTCTTACAACAAGCTGCAGTATTAAGTCATTACAAACATCCTAAATTAATAAAAAATTTAAACTGCCCAGTGGAATGACCTCTCTGCAGCTTTTTTCACAGAGCTGCAGAATTTGTCCTCCTATGTAGACCTATTAATGACACTGTTCAAACAGCACTAAGAACACTGAATAAATGTTTGTTTACAGTTTATACAAGTGAAGACAACTTAAAGGAATCCTTCCAGAATAGTTTGTTATAAAACTGTTAGTACAATACTACCATCACTGACTGTAACACCATTTCTGAGGACAACTATAATTAAAACACATTTCATAATCAAGTGAGCTGCCCTAGAAAAAGTGTCATACTCACATATATTTCTGAGTGTTCTAAGACAGAGACAAGACTTCTTTTAGTTCATTAAGACTTCAGTTTCACACTTGTTGTGAGAAACTGTGAATTTTGCCTTGATCCTTCTATATAGAATGATCAAACCAAATTAGAATCCATAAGGTTTGCTTTTCTTTTCCCCAAAAGACCACGGTGAACCAGCAACAAGAAACACAGTTCTTACCTCTTGGAGGCACAGGAGTGAATGGAATGCTCTGTGATAATCTCATCAGGTTATTTCTTTCTACAGCTAGAGGAAAATTACAGCATTTGTTGAAGTTTAAGGATCTTGTAAGTGTCAATAAAAATACAAACATTATTTCATAAGAGGGACTGACCTGAGTAATAGTAATTGATATCCATGATAGGCTTGAAAGGAGAAGCAATGCCTGAAAAAAGATTAAGGAGAAAGAAAGAAGAAAAAAAGAGATACTCTTGCTACTAATTTATGTACTAAAATACCACACACAAAGAACAATTGCCAAGTAACTACAATTTGAAAAGGTTACGCTGTGCAGAAAATTAAATATTTCATCTAGGTCTTTAATACCTCAGGGGAAAAAAATAAACATTGTAGTGCTTAATGACAGGCTGTTTATTTACAAAAAACCAAAAAATCACAGTATTGCGTTTTCATTAAATTCCAAATTACCATTAATTAAATACATTCTCATACAAGACCCAAGCAGTTGGTTATATATAAAAATCTCTCACTTTTACAGCAGAAAGGAAACTTACCATTCAAAGCATCTTCTTCCGATGGCCTGTGAAATGCCACAAAAACAACAGTCATTCTCAAAACTTACTTTGTATTGCCTGATATTGACACATCACCCTAGGTCACCTTGTTAACCTCACAGTACCACTTTTATCCTGTTATCTTATTTTTCAAGGGCAGTGCAGGTTTCTCAATTACAAAATGGTAATGGAAAGCTGTTAAGTAATCCCAGGTTTTTAGAGCTACACTTTAAATACCTCCAAGTCATGCACAACATTATGTAAAGTTTGTATCACAAGAGCTCGTTCCCACAGAGGCGCTTTAATTAAAACTTGTTCACAACAGCTTACCCTTCTGTTATCAGATAAATAGGGTAATGGCTTTAACAGTTAACTCAGGGGGTAATTGTTAACAAGAGCAATGTCTGCACAGTTTCAGAGGTGGTTACAGTTTGAAAGGTTGGGTAAAGACCTTTACCAGGAAGCAAGCTGCTCACTAAGTGTCAACGCAGTCATTTTCATGTTTTGCCCTTCAACATGTGACACCGTTAATCTAAACAGAACCTGTTAAAGCGTGATGAGGGCTCAACCTGAGCCACCCATGAGCACCTGCAGCCCGGGGAGCCAACCCGATCCTGGGCTGCATCCCAAGAAGAGTGGCCAGCAGGTTGAGGGGGGTGATTCTGCCCCTCTGCTCTGCTGTGAGAGATCCCAGCTGCAGCACTGTGTCCATCTCTGGGGCCCCCAAGGTAAGAAGGACCCGTTGGAGCAAGCCCAGAGGAGGCCACAAAGATACTCCGAGGGCTGGAGCCCCTCTGCTCCAGAGACAGGCTGGGAGAGCCTTTCAACCCAAACCATTCTGTGACAATCCTATGATTCCAGTGAATACATTTGGTTATTTATCAGAAAAAAATTCAAACTTTCTGGGTTTTTTTCATTAAATGCAACTAAATACCACTACGGCCAAAGACAACCAAAAAGAAAAACAGATCAAAATACAGAGTGATAAAATTGCTCAATTAGTAGGAAGCTTACTTACATTTGACTGCTATTTGAAGGTCTGCCTTGTAGCCAATCCTTTAAAACAAAGGAGAGGAAAAACAAAGAGGGCTTCAGTTTTGTAAGGAAAGCACAGTATATTCAGTTGGAGGTGGGGTGGTAATGTGTTTTAAGCTCTTGGAGTACAGCTTGTTTATTGGAAATAAACCAGGCTGTACTGAACTGCAGTGGAATGGAGAGACCCAAATACAACCAAAAAATGGTAACTACAATTAAAAGAATAAATAAGGCTCTATATTCACTACTGTTTTATGGATTATATAAGTAATTCTTTTCCTTAAAAGAAAAGAATTTTGATTTTTTTTCTACAAACAGAAAACAGCACAGATTTTCATAGTGAGAACATACACAACTTCTTCCCTTAGTGAAAACAGGTCTCCTGTTGCCTCCTAGAACAAGCAAGTCCACAAATCAGTATTATTCTTTATCTGTTTCTTCTCCTTTATTTGTTCAGCTTCTAGTTCTGCTCAAGAATGTCACAAAAGGTCGATACAAACCGTCAGTAAGGCTGCTTTAGAGTCGACTTGCTGAGTGTCTTCACTCGATGCTCTCCTGCTCTTGCTGTACACTAGAAACGAAGGAGATTTGTAACTGGACAAAGAATGGCACATGTCACTGTCACCTGTTTCCTCATAGTGAACAAACAGACAGCTTAATGTAGCTTTCAGGAAAAAAGCCTGACCCACAACTTTAAAAGAAGTTTGCAGTCCTAACTAGATCACTTCGCTTTTTACAACTAGGGCTGTCAGTGGCAAATACAAGGTAACAGAATTGAGCTGGCATGGCTAGAAGAACCACAAGCAGCAGGAGAAGATTCAAGTACTACCACACATTTAACCTTTTGTGTTTCCTTTGCATCTTCTTAGGCTATCCATTAGCAATGCAAGTTAGAGACAACATGAGGTGACCTGAACAGAGGCCAGACTTACACTGCTCTGAATGGGCTGTCAGAGGGTCAGTGAACCCACCACAAGAACTGGACTGTCGTAGACCACTGTCAGTTTCTAGACTCTACAAAAAAAAAAAATTACATTTACTATCAGTCATCATTATCATTATTGCTTTCGACTACTACTCTTGGAACACAATCTGCCCAGTTTTTCTTTTTAGAACTGGCCAGGATTCTTCAAAATTTCTGGATGTACTTCAAATATCTCACCACATAGAAATGCACAAGTTGAGTGCATTAATTCAGTTAAAATGCTCTTCTCACAATAGCCACCAGCTGTAATATTTTCAGGCACACATTAAGTCTCCCGACCCCCACCAAAAGAGTTCTTTGCAAGGGAATGTTACAATATGATACAACTACAGAAATGTCCATTACACTGGATCACTACAAGCACCATGTTCAGCTCATCTGTTTTGTGCCTTTGTTGGCTATCAATTCTTATATAAGAATGTGGCTCTGGCAGAAACTAAATTTCAATTTTCACCCACTTAAAACAGCAACAAAATGTAGTAAACTCTTGCCACATAAAAACCTACAGGTTATGAATGGAATTTCCTCATAGACATACTCCTTCACAGCAATTACACATCCTTGGAATATGTACTGAGGTGGTCAACTTTTGACAACAAAATATTTCCTTTGCAAAAAAGGAGAAAGGTGGTTTCACCACAAACTAGGACTGTGTATAGAGTGGCAAAGGGCTGGAGCATTCCTCACTACTCATCTATTAACTCCAGTGTTTACCTGAAAAAAATGTAAAAATTCATTGTGCCCTGCTTTTGATTCCTAGATTTATAACAGTTAGGAAGTTGTTACCACCCTTTTTCACCCTTCCCTCTAACAGAATACACCCCACACACCTAAACACATACACAGGCCTCTGTGTGTGTGTCCAAAATGTGTATCTGATGTGTGGTTGTGTGCATAAGAACTATTTCTTTACATCCCTAAACACCAGAACTATTTAGACCTATGTCAAGGAGATATCCAGTTCACAGATAATGAGATAAGAACAGAGACCCATGTCTTTACTGGAAAGAATACTTTTAGTATCTGTTGAAAATAATCTCCCTAATAAATGGAAACTTTCTTCACTTACTTGAAGTCTGGTTGTCTCTATACCCTCCAATATAGCTTTTTTGAAGTCTTCCTGTTGCTCCTATCAAAGAAACAAAGTAAATTGCTAACAATAACACCAAAAAATCCGTGTCAAAAACATACACAAAAAGCTTTTTGGTCACACATTATACACATCAAAAGGTTCAGAAGGAGCAACTCAGCAGAACAAAAACATTGCAAATGGTCATAATGCAATTCTCAAGGCATATTCTCCCCTGAATGCATGATAACTGCAAATAGGAATTTGTATGTACTAATTCAACACCTACATGGAGAAAACTAGTTTTCATATATATATATGCACATAAATATATGCGCATATATATATAATATATCTATAATATATATACACATATATATAAACACACATACATATACACACACTATAGTACTTGGAAGGCAGGTTTATGATTAATCACTTTTTCATTTTAGTCATTATTATTCTTTAAGGAAATGGAAATTATTCATTTTAGTTTATGACAAGTTTATTAAAAAGCTTGTTCTTCTTGCAAGCATAACGAGCAATTTTTTGTCACTTTTGAAAGTTATATACACTGTCATCTTGCTCTATAAATTATAATGTAAATCACTCTAGTCTTCCTAAAGGCTGATCTTGAAATTTATGAGTGTAAAACATTTAATGAAACACTAATTATGGGATACCTAATTTTATCTCAAATCATAGTTGTAGTCATCTTAGCTTTCATAACCTCAGAGCTTGTTTATTATTCCATTAGTATCCTATTATGAAGCAACAGTACTTGATGGCAGTTAAGGTTACACGAGTTTTCACTGGATTTTTTTTTTAATCATGAAACAGATGCAAAGTGCAGTGTGCAAAGAATGTGTAAGTTCTTCAATTATATTTGGTCTTAGACTTTTTCCAAACATACTGACATTACAGTTTAAAAGAAAATGATCCCCATTAACACATTTGACAAAGCCTTCCATGCTTACCTCAATATCAGCACTTCTTTCCTTCATTTTGCTGGCTGCCTCTTTGAACCGCTGTAGGTCCATGCTGTCTCTGTGACCTTTGACACAGTGAATTCAAAAAGAATATTCAAAATCAAAGGCAACCTCCAATGTTCTGACCATGCCAATAGTTTGCATCGCCATAGCAAAGGGTTACAAACCACCTAAGGTCTGTGTGCCTGTTTGCACTAGGAAGGACATTACAAACATGCTCAAGTAAAGATCAGTGTAACAATATATTGATATGAAACTATTGCCTTTCCCTCAGTGAAGTGTGGAGCACCACAATTCAAAAAGTAAAGCTAATATTTTAAATTTTTACTCAAGCGTATGCTCCTCACAGGAAAGGAACGAGGCCTGAATTACAGCACTTTTATGTATGCTTGACAAATGAAGTTAAATAGACAGTTTCCTGGAGGTAGCTTTTACAATATACCCTTCATCCTCCCAGTTGCAAGAAATACTTTTCAGAATTTTCCCAAGCATGTGGCTTTATAATGAATGAAAATCTACTTGGCTTCACAGTTGAAACCTGCATGGTATCACAAGTATTGTAAATTGTGGACAGTAAGAATGAAGGGTATGTTCTAAATGCTAGAGATGTCAGAGGACCATATACAAAAAATCTGGCTCCAGTAAATAAGTATAGTTAGTATTCAAAGTTATTAGTGGTGAAGTACATTTAAAGATTAGATAAGAGTTCTACAATCACTGTCCATAATTTCTGTTCAGCCTTGCTTTCTTTTTTCAACCATGAGGCACTTGTACACAAATAGCTAATGCAGGTAACTTCTTAGAAATCTAAGTTTCACAGCAGTAGAATAAACTCCTGTCTAGAGATTTAAATTTATACAACCTCAGCAAATCTCTGGAAAACACTTAGACATCCCTAAACAACTAGAGAGCAAGACAAACCCTCTGCAGGCAACCTGACAATTCCAGATTATAATCTTCTACTAAACACTAAGCATGCTTAAAGCATTATCTGCTTTACAGGGATCAGTTAGTAAACCCACACCTGTGTTTTGCAATGAATCTGCCACTGTTTTACCATTCAAATATGCAGGCAACTAACCAAAACTATCCACCTTTTTACTGTTAAGCAGAACTTGGGGGGAGGCAAAATGTTGTATTGAATTAAAGGACTTTGGAAGCTTCCAAAACGACTGCCCCAACATCGTTTAGCCTAGGCAACAGTGGAAGATCCCAGCTGTAACAGTATTTAGAAATATAGTATAGGAGGAACCCTCAGCTTGACACAGATACCACAAAGATATTTGTCCAGGACTCCATTGGCCTGAGTAGTGTTCTGTAATTACGTCAAGAAATAGACAATATTTTTGATTTATGCAATCAGGAGGTAGGAGCTTTATAATGAGTCACAAAAGGTTTGTCTACGGTGCCCGTACCAAGTTGTAGAGCTGCTAATTGCTCAGAACTGCTATACTCAACAACTGGATAATGTTTTTCAGAAAAATATTGTCTATGTGACAGAATTATGGAGAAATTATAATGTCAGTTAAAAAAAAAAAAACATTCAAGCAACATAGGGAAATTAGAGATGTTAAATGCAAAAAAAAGCAGAGCAAAATAGTAGAATAAAGTCACCTGCAACCGGAATACACCCAAAATACCATACAATTCTTGGTAAGTCAAACCTTGTGGCTTAGATTTGGTCCACAGTTTATGAAGTAGTCCCATAAGGATGTTAGAACATAAATCTCGGGTTTGCAGTTCCATTGCATGGACATGCTGCCTTTTGGAAAGTTCATCTTTAATATTCAATTTTCCATGTGAGCCGCCACAGTTGACTGTTGACGTCAAGTCGCCCGTTGACAAAGAGAACTTCGTTTGGGGCTTGTTCTTCGCTAACTTGGCGGGGGACTGGTGAGCACCTTTGTCAACTCTGCAGCTGTAGTTATCATTAGTGTCACTCTCATCATGAATAAAACCACAATTAACGTATCCTCCATTTTCAACACAAGGTTGGGTGAAAGCAAGGCAAGCAGAGCCAGAAGCAAGAGGATAAGAGCAGCTAATAATGACTTCAGGACATTCAGAATCTACTTTGTTATACTTACCCACAAATGCACCAAATTCTACATTATTATCTCCTTCTGTAGCCTTAGAGAAAACAGTCTCTTCATGCTTTGCTGAAGAATCCAGCTGACTTTTGCAACTGGGTCGAGATGGAGTGCTAACAAAAAACTTTGCTGTTGGGGATGTTACATGTGGCATGCTGTTGGATGAGTTGCCTAATTTTTTACTTTTACTAGTGGCTTTTGAGATCTCTGCAGCCTGTATTCGTTGGCGAAGTTCTGGAGGGGAAACAGCATTTGAAAATAAGGCACTGCCTGAGGAACCTGCCTCTTGGAAGTTTTTTTCTTCTCTTCGGGGAACCAGAGCCAACTCCTGACCAATTGTCTTATGTTGGACTTCTTTGTCATCACGGATGGAAATGTTACAGAGTAAAGCGTTATTACTCTCAAGGCCTCCTTGCGGGAAAGAACCAAACACGTTTCCAATGCTGTGCTTTTTCCACACAGATGATCTGAGAGAGCCATCCTCAATGAGATTTTGTGCCAAGTGTTTTGAAATGCTCAGTTCCCGTGTGATTTCATTATGAACCTTGCTGGCTTCTGAAGCTTTCTGCGCAGTCAGTGTTTTCAGAGTATCCACAGTTAGAGCAGACAGATCCTGGAGGTGGCCAATCTGTGAATCTAAAGACTGTAATGACCTTTTAATGTAGTTGACACGATCACCAACTTCCTTTATCTGAATACACATTTGTTCCACCCTAAGAAAAATCAAATTATGAAGTAGATATGAAAGGTATTTTTCTCAATATGTAAAAGAAACATGATTATAACCCTTTCTGCCCATTTAATCAGGGGGAAAAACAACTCTGAAATGTCACAATGATACGACAGTATTGGACTTTTTTGTAATACAACATTTGTACATACTTCTGAATCACAGAATTAAAACACCTATCAACAGAGGGCCTACAGCACTTTCTGAAATCTATCAGTTTCTTAAAACATCATGGGAAACTAAATTATACGATTGCCTCAGTTTACTGAGTGCTTCTACAGATCAAGAAGCATCAATCACATTATCATCAGTTTCTGCATAGCAATGGAAAGATACCATTTAAGATTTGCATAAACACTGCATGTTCTTGCGCTGCATTTCTTCCCCCTTAAAGTACATTTAAAAAACCTGTAAAAGTTCTAATTCTCTATTCAGGAATTTTACTTGTAAATACTCTACCGTTCGAATGTGACTCGAATCCTCTCCTCACTTCCAGAATGAAATTTATCATCCTTTTCATTGAAATACATCTCAACACACAGCTCTTCAAAATCATGAAGTTTCTTCTGGTCTTCTTCTGTCAGGAAGAGTTCTAAAGAGAGATCAACAGTTAAGATGACATATATGTAGTGAAGTTGTACAGGTGTTGAAAACTAATAGTCACAACCCTACAAAGGGTGTTAACAATAACAAAAAAAACCAAAAGCCAAAACAAAACAAAAAACCAACAAACCATAAAACCCTACCAGAGTGCCACCTAAGACCCTTCCTCTCGCATTGCAAAAAAAGTTCAAGGTCAAAGATTGATAATAAAATAAAACAAAACTAAAATAGTAATTCTGAGAGGATCTATGCACAGTATTATCATTCCTTATGCTCCTACCCTTTAATCCCTTTGTCTTTGAGGCAGAAGCTAGATTCCTTAGCTGGATTTCATTTTTTTTAAAGTTTCAAAGAAGTTTGAGAGAAAGAAAAAAAATTTTCTCCATTAGCAATAACAAGAAATATAATCTGTTTGTTTGCGTCATAAATTAGTTTTGCTAGAGATTGCTAAGGGCTGGCATTATACTCTTGAGAAAAGCACAGTGATTTTCAGAAGAATTATCAATATTGAAAACACATAAAGTTAAGACCCACTTTGACTTTCTCCACAATACACATTATAGCCAAGAACATGGCGCTTTTCTGACAGTTTGCTTTAACCATATCAAAAACGCTACTGCAACTTTTTGGATAACTGTTCATACTTGGCCCATCTGAAGTCTTGTCTGTCTTTCTTCTTTTACATATACAGCAGAACAGGGAAGCCATGTGGCTAAGAATGATCAGTGGTGGAGGCAGAACAGGTTTTTCATGGTAGGCCATAATGAAGTGATAGCGCTGATACTTCCACACAATGTTTGAAATTGCCTTGACTTGTAAATACACGTTGCTGAAAGGGAACAGAACAGTATTAACACATCAAGGTGGTTTTTGGGGTGGTGGGCAGTTGTTGGTGTTTGTTTAGTGGTTGTCGGATTGTTTGTTTTTTTAACACTTTGATAACAATCTTGCATTCTGAAGCCAGTTAAGTAAGAGACAAAAGCGTGAACTTGTTTTTTACTGCAAAAATATTTCTGTGGAAGTTGGAAACACATTCAAGAGAACACCATGATCCAGAGCAAGGAGAGGGTTAAAGAATTTCTCCCATCGGGTAACATCTCAGTATCTCTACTCAGAAATAAATTACACTGAGATCAAATTTCAAGATTGCTGAACAAAAAAAATAATTGTTTCTAACTAAACCCAGAATTTCATGTTAATTCTGCAGTCTGCCTTCTTCAGTGTTCGTGAGCTGCTCATGCCCATAAACCAAACACTTGCAGAGAACTATGAAAGACAACTTATTACAATTGAACTCAACCAACTGGAGAACATTAAATGAATTTAGGAACAACAGTCAATAAAGACAAAGAAACAATTTTGTTTGTTTTCTGACAAAGAGAAGTTACAAAATGCCTTCACATTTCCTTGAACTTCTGATTCCCCTGACCTCACAGATGTGACGTGAACCAGTCACATCACACACTTCCCTAACTTAGCCATGGGCTTGCAGTGAGGAAGAGACAAAGACCAGCCTTCGAACCTGAAAAAATTTCAGGAAATAGGATTGCTTTGATCTGGCATCAGTTCTTATCTTGTCATCTTACTGCAATGCAACAGAAACTTGTCAAATTATCAGCAAAAATTAACTATTATCTATATACTTACTTGAAAAATGCAATCAGGAGATTAACCATGATTATGTACTGTACAAAGAGGTAGACAGCTTGAAGAAACGGGGTCAACCATGTTCCTGGGCCACAGAGATGAGCAACCTTTTCATCAGAATTATTTGCACATACTGTGTTGGAAAAAAAGATACACAGAAGACATGTACATCTTTTAGAACTCACGGAAAAAAAGTCACTTACAGTTTGCAGCAACCAACTGTCATGCACTGGTTCTGCAAATCAAAATGTCTCCATGCATTTAGGAACATGGGCAGAAAAATACCAGAGACAAAGTTTCTGGCTGATACTGTGCTATAATCATATTATTGGCTTTTTTTAAAAAGCATAGCACACCATCACAGCCAAAATTTTGTCATGATAGCTGTGGGGCAGAATTCCAAAATCTTGCTAGGAATAGCCTTGGGAGAAATTGTGATTATGCAGAGTTTTCATTCTAAGCCAATCAAGTTTTAGAAAAGAAAAATGAAAAATCAGGTCACATAGTTATACAGCTGCAACCCACAAAAGGGAGATAATCCAATGACTGGAATCAATGCCAACACTACTGGGAATCTGATAAAATTGCAATTTCATAAGATTTTGAGAAGACCTTATCAGAGTAAGTTTTCTCTTTACTTGCTTCATAATTGCAGTATCTTACCATCAATTTCATAGGCATAGACTTCACCAAAAATCATCCAGTATGGATGAAACACAATATCTCTAGCAAGAGTCCAAGAGGGTGCCTCATCGGGATACAGGATTGCCTTCCTGGGAACACCAAAACTAAGTAGTACAAGTGCCATAATCACCACAATGTAAAACATGTTGGCCACCTATTAACACAAAAAACTCAGTTAATCCACGAGGTCATATATATGATCTCACTACTCTAAAAACTTTTACAGTGACAGTGTACACTTCAGAAATTCTATGTATTATATAAGGAAAAGAGTCCAGGACACAAAATATTTCACTCAGAAAATCTGTTAAATAACAAGCCCTGTTAAAAAAACCCCAAAACTATTGAGTTTTTTCCTGTCATTTCTTATAGTGTATTTAGTACCCTTGGCCAAAGCCAACTGAGCATATTTCCCTTTCAACTTGAATACTATTAGGTACACAAGGAGCAGCTGACAAGGAGAAACATTCCTTCCTAAATGTACTCAGTAGCTGCACAAAAACCAGAGGTTGTTTTCTAAGGGCAGAAACACAGAACCTATGCCTCTTGCAAGAAATCAAAGTGAGAAATGAGCAACTTGATGCCCTCATTTTTAAGGAATGACAGGATTCAATTTTGTAGGAATCGTTTTATAGAGGGAAGAAACACAAAAGCCCCTTCCACATTCATATATACAGCTCTCAAGCCTTAAAATGTTTTTTAACATTTAGAATAGCTACTGACAGAAGAGATAGGTTATTTAATTTTAAGTTGAAACAATTTTAATATTTTTTGTGTGGGATGACAGGAAGCACAATCTATTCCCAGTTTTCCATGGCAACAAACCATGAAAGTGGTTTAGGACAAAAAACAAGTTAAAAGTTTTGACCTAAAGATAAATGGGACGTAAATGGGAAGTAATGCCAGCTGAATCAAGACAAGACTTCATCATATACATTTAAGTCTCCGACATCTGAGAACAAAACAGGCCAAAGAAGGAAGATTTGCCATTTTTTTACATTTATGTGACAGGGATAGCTCCATAAAGGAAGCCTTCTGATCAGTTTTGAAACCCTTTAAGTTATATTCCAGCTAGCTAATTCTGCACACCAAGTTGTTATCCTATTACAGCAGGATAAGAAACTTTTTTACTAAATAAAACTATGAGGGAAGTTGTAAACAGATGCAGTTGGGAAAAAAATCAGTAACAAACACAGTACTCACCATTTTCCCAATCATCATAACATAAGGGCCAGCCTGTTGATTTACAGCTAGAAAATCCAGTAATCGCACATACCAAAAAATTATATTGAGACAGTATGTTATTCTTCCAGCAACAAAGACGTAATTTTCTCTGTAAGTGTTTTCTCCAAAATTCCCCTTGGCTCCAAATCTTAACGCAAACCCGATGAAGAAAGTGACAATGGCAACTGTGTCACTGATATTGAAGTAATCACTGAACCACACTTTGATCTTCTGATTAATCTTCCCAGCCTCTGACATAAAAATCTGTAAAAGAAATGAAGGTCAGGACAGCTCATATTTATTGCACAGGGACCAACAGTGAAATATGTGAATCACTAGCATTTTTATGCTTGCAAAACTAAGCTAGCTATTCAAATGGGTAACTCCTAAATGCTGAGGAATCAAAACCAGTGGTTAACTGTGTCAGCTTCACAACAAGGAAAGGAGGGTGTATGTTTTGCTCTGTCCAAGCAATTTATTTTGAGGCAGTCACTGTGACAAAAATGAGCCCTATCTGCCCCTTCAGTTGAGCCTGAGGTACCAGGTTAAGGGACTAACTTGATCTCTCCCATTTAAATATTATTACAGAACCTTCGTAAAGTCTCTTGCTGACCAGGAATGTTGTCGTTATGATGGCTTTCCTGTGTCAACAAAGCTTTTTTTTTATTTTGATATCTTGGTCGTAAGCACAGTGGTAGAGCCTGACTGACAAATAAATACACATTTTACCCATCTTGTTTTACAAGGCCTCCATCTAGCAGCCTATACCAAGTTTTAAGATAAAGGTATTACATCATGTACTCTGATGCTTGAAGCTTCTTAGGTTTTCTTATTTATAGCATAATAGTTTAAAGGACACTGTTTTAACTGACAAAAGAAGGCTGAAATCCCAGATTGTTACAAGCATACCTCACGAATTTTCTCAATTGCTGATGTGAAAATGTAAGCAATAACAATCCACTCCTGAACAGATGGCAATTCTTCCATTTTTACAAGAACCACAAATGTGTAGAGCATGAGGAATCCTAAGTATGCCAGCTAAAAAATCAAATAAAACATATAATTACTGAAGGATCCTTTATAGATGCACATGGAATCTTTTGATGTGGTATACAAGAAAAGCTTCAAGTAGGATTACAGGACCATATTTACCCCTTTAAACAGACAAGTTATTATTTATAAGGGGATACAAACATTTTCATCTTAGAAAAGGAAAAATAGGTGTAATAAGTTACTTATTGTTAGCAAAGCTCTGCTCTTATTACAGCTATTTTCCATTATTGCAAATTCTAGCATTTCTATTACAGTGATTGAAATGAAGCTGTGCATGAACACTTCAGACTAATAAATGGTTACAGAACTCCTGCTAGCAACTGATGGAAATTAATTACTCAGAACAGAAGAAAAAAACCCCAAACCACAGGGCACAGCATGTGCATATGCAGTTCTATAAAATCAAGTATTTCTCATTTACAGCTTAGCAAGGTAAGGAGTTTTCTGTCTGCTTCCTGGAAAGTGCTTAACATAGATTCAATCAGAGCTGGGAATGTCGGGAGAAGAACCCAAAAATCTGTGCTACATTTCCAAATAAAAGACACACTACACAGAAAAAAAACTCACCGTATTAAACCAAAACTTCACAATTGGAGCATGATAAAATGCATAAAACTTCTGTGTAATTGGGAGTCTTTTAGGTTTTGCTGGAGTCTCCATGTCGTGCTTTTCGAAAGTACTGTCCAAGATCCTCACTTCTTTAAAAACCTCCTAAAATAAAAGGACTGTTAACTTCCCGCACAAAAATACATGCTTTCTGGCACTCAATTTAACTTCTGCTTTGACTTAAAAATGTAATTATTTAAGTCAGGAATATTGTTTTTAATATCTCCCCCTGCCCCACATTACCATGGGTATTTCATCTGCTGCAGTCTGGAAGTTGTTCTCACTGTCA
The DNA here is from genome assembly GCA_013397755.1 of Cnemophilus loriae. Lineage (NCBI taxonomy): Eukaryota > Metazoa > Chordata > Aves > Passeriformes > Corvidae > Cnemophilus > Cnemophilus loriae. The sequence continues at coordinate 364,031 of VZTF01003765.1, read as the reverse complement.
TCCATCGCCATTTGATGTGCATCTTGAGACTGAGGAATATGTGACATTTCAGCCTTGGTCTTATATTCCAACAGCAGTATAGCAGGAGGGAGTAGAATACTCAGTATCACCTGGAAAAGATGAAGACTAAGTGTAAATAGTTCACAACTACATTAAAGCATCAGAATACACCAACACACAGAATAGCCTCTAAAAATATATTATTTAAATTTCACTTGCTTGTTATTGAGAGGGAAAATGTAGAAAATAATTAGTTGTTATTACTTGTATATACACTTAAGAGCTTAGGATCACATATACAGAGTATTTCTTGACTTGAAGACGTAGGAAGTGGGAAAAAGCAACAAATTCCAAAATTCAAAGCTACTAGAATGAATGTACTCCAAGACTGAAGACAGATGTTCTGTTCACACCCTGTTATCTAATCCACTCCCAGAAACTCTGGAACTTGTATTGTTAAAGTGTATTTTAAAAGCATATACAAGGTTGTGGTTTGTGGGGGGAGAGGGAGTGGTGCGTTTTGTCTGGGTTTTTTTTTTTTTTCCAATTTATGGTAAAAAAATGAGCTAAGGTATAGATGAAGAGAGAGAGTAAGTGAAAGCTATTTACTGTCATTAGCCTGTTACAAAGCAAGCAAGAAAACAGTTAATCAGTTATCAAAAAAGATTTTAGTAGGTCACAAGTTATATAACGCTTGTAGATATTTTGTAGGAAGGTTTTATTTCATTATATTTCTAGCAACAATTGGGTTTTGGTACCTAATTTCTCAAAGTAATATATAACTCCCATTTTGGTTCAATTAATCTACATCAATTATCTCTGTCTAGATCATAATTGATCTGTATCTATATCACACAAAGGGCACCACTGGAAAACCTGTCCCCGATTTGCCTACCCTTGTTTCGTTCTGTGCCCTGCTTTTGCTCAGTTCCTCCAAAACAGGATATTCACAAAGCTTTTTTACATCAAGTCTTACGTACGCCCTGTAAAAAGCCAAAATGCATGAAACTACAGTCTTACAACAGGTTTTCCATCTGTTAAGGTTTGTTACTACTATGTTTTTAGTAGTGGATTAGTATTCACATGATCTCTTTAAGCCTCTGATTAAAGGCTACTTGCCTGGTTTTTGCCTTCTATATTTCTGTACCTTATTTGAAAAGATAATAGAGTGTCAAAAGAAGTGTTTACAACAAATATTCCAGTTTTGATTATGTTACAGGAGACTGGTTTACAGGACTTATTAATAAAAGCTATAGCTGTGAAAGCTTTACACTAACAGCATTTAAACACACACTTTCCTTCCCTTTAAACATTATCTCCATTGACCCTTTTCATACCAATAAACTGCAACAGTGCTTACTTTGTACCATGAGTTCTTCCTCATGTTCAGCCTTCCCATCCACATATCCGATAACAACATCTGTGTGCAAGTGTGTGCTACAAATGGACGGAGCCTCGAGGACACTGCCAGCTTCAGACAAGTGGAGTTGCTCCAGTTTTTAAGTTCATAAGTCAGTAATTTCATTGCCATAGTTTCATCTTGTCGGAAGGACTGCTCTAACAGCTCAACTGCCAGCTGACCGAACTCGCTAAAACGAACAAAAAACCAACAAAACAAAATATAGTATCTATAGAAATGACCACGAGTTTAGCGTGAATTTTCTTGCACAAATTCCCAACTTGCAAAACTTGAAGGGACTATTATTTATCCCTTCTGTGCAGATACAGTGTAATTTGTAACTACAATACATCAATCTGTGACTTCTATTAAAGACACATGCACGCTAAAACAGCTATTAAAACATGCACAGAAATTACAGAGAAGAAAATGGCACATTGAGTCTCCTTTTAATCTGACTATAAATCAAGACTTTTAACAGCCCTCAAGAAGGAGCAATATCTAATATAAAGCTTCTACTAGAGTTCCACTTAAACCTTTTTGCAAAATATAATTGTCTTCAAGTGTGCTAACAGAACAATTTGCGTTTTGCTCATAAGTAGCCCACTACTTTTATTGCGGATGTCAAGAAAATATTTTGAGCAATGGGAATGTAATTTACTTGGAATACTGTTTCAGTTCTTCTGAAGTATCGTCAACAAGGTCACTTTGTTTCGCCTCATATGCCATGGAACGATAGACTTTGCAAGCCACCAAAGCTTTGGCCATGGACTCCTCGCCATGCTGCCAGAAGAAAAGGGCCATCTTCTGCCTCTTCATCAGCACTGCCCACAGCAACAGCTCGTTCAGAGGATAAGCAAAACGTCTCGTTTCAGGATCGTCTATGTCAACTATTTCATCTTTGGTTCTTTTCTTTTTTCCCTCTTCTGCACCAGTGTCAATCTTTAAAATAAAACCACAAAGTCACACTTTAAGTCGCTGTACTTGGTCATTATGTAACTTGAAATAAAATGCTGAGTGATGCAATACCAAATTATAAATAATTATAAAAAGAAAAAAAGAAAAAAGTAGTTTCTGAAGACTTGAAAAGCAGCTGGAACTTTTGTTTGAGAGTCCAATTCATTTTAAAACTGTGAGACTGAATTAATTTGAATTATAGATCAAAGAAAAGCAGTAACTAATATAACTGCAAACAAATGAAGAAACTCATGGAAACTGCTTATAGTAGTAACATATGGCCAAATCTTGCTCCATCTACCAAGCCATGTGAGTCCCACCCTCACTACTAGAACTCTGTCCAAGATAAGCTTTTTGGTCCCTAACATATCAAAGCTTATCCACAAGACTACTATACAGAAAGAGAAATACCCCTTATAGAATCCTGTAAAAAGGCTGCAGTTTAGAAACAAGTACAAAAGCAAGGTTGAAATTCCAGCTTTACCAAAGTCAATGCAATTGCTGCAACTCACACTCCAGTGGCACTTGGATTTCCAGCAGGCTCCCCCCTCTTAGCTACTTGAAATAAACCCACTGTGTTCCCCTCACAGCCCTTACCTTTGGTTTGTACGGCTGCGCTGTTTTGATGAAATGATTATGGCGCATTTTTTCTTTCTTGTCTGCCCTGTTACCAAAAGACTCATGGCTTTTACACATCTGAGGAGTAGTACTTGAAGGATTTCGGCCAGATCTCTGTAACAAGAAGGGGTTTGGTTACTGAAACACTGATGAACTCATACAACAGCACAACCAGAATTTTCACGGGATATTTAACATGGTTTCTTGGGGTTTTTTGTTATTTTTAAGAAGTCACTAAATGGGCAGTTACACTAGTTGGTTAGTGTAGCTTGCACAAGCTAAAATATCTGCATCCCAAGCCCTAGTGAATCTGCATGTGTAGTGTCCATTCTTCCCCTATGAGCAGGAAAAGAGGGAATCACAGAGAAGGAATTGGGATGTGCTAAAATAAGGCTGGGAACAAAACCTGTTGCTTGCTCTCAATCCCAAGACGGTTCTCAGCTGCCCTCATAGTCCTTACTACTGCATTTAAAAGAACCAGTCCACTGACAAGAACAAACCAACATGGATTCAATCACTCTACAAAACACAAAGGTTTGGGGTTTTCTAATCGAGAACGAGTGCCCGGTTACCCAAGCGCACGCACCCGATTGTTCCCGCTGAGGCTGTTGTATATCGCTCTGAAGCGTTTCCTCGTGTAGGTGCATCTGTAGGTTCCTCCCATCAGGTATTCAATAACCAGCCCCACATCAATCAGGTTGATTTTATATCCTGGAGGAAGATTTCCCTAGGAATACAAATGGTGTTTTTACTTTTTCAAGGTATAATATTAAACTTGCTTAGAGTGTTTCTACATGTTTTAACACAGCTCTGAATAATAATAATAAAAAAGAAGCCTTTCATGATAAAAAAAACCCTCCAACACAAAACCCAAAAAGCATCTACGTGGCTCAACAGTTATTATTTTCAAAGAAAGACCATGTTATACCTTCTTTTCTATGTGAACTCCTCTAACAGAATAGATACTCATTCCATTGGTAGGGGAGGCACTGGGGTTTTTTTGTCTATTGTTTTAACGGACAAAATTTCTCCACACTAGGAGCATCAGCTTTCAACCCCCCCAAGAAGGAAAACAATCAAAAGAAAGATGAAAGACAACACTCTTTGGGTTTAACATATTTTAGGCAGCAGGGCACCAAGCTTACAACAGAAGTATTGTAAACTACCAAAATGCCTGCAGAGGTAGCTTAAAACTTAAAATAAAATTTAATTAATAAACTGCTGATCAAATTGATAGTCAAATACAAGAATTTAACAAAAAATAACTTTGCTAGTTTGAGAGATTTTTTCATTGACAGCATACCTGTTTGACGTCCCGAACAAGATGAAAAAGTGTTGGGTTAGTTGGGCCTTGTTTCTTTATAAAAAAAGAGAGGGAAAATTTGGAATGAGAAATTAGCCTGCAACAGCAACACCATTAGAGGTTAATTTTTAAAACTTATTTAAAATATTAAAATATAATAAAATACAAATAAATATAATAAATAAATAAACTCCTCAAGGAGGCTTCTCTACAGAACTTTATTAGCTCAAGAATTAATTCTTTTTTTGTCAAAAGCAGATAGCGAGACTGTTAACACAAACCTAAGCCATATTTGTGTACTACTCACATCAGCTAATTTTTGGTGGAAGGTTCTTTGTTCTGTCTTTGGATACTGTTACCAAAATTACCTTGGAATTCTTAGATCAACACCTACAGCAACAAAATTTTTCTAAGTAATAATTGTAATGATGCAGGTTGACAAATTAAACTATTTTTAGAACTACTATGCTGTTAACTGCTACAGACAGAATCCATCCTAGGAAGCACTACAGATCTCATATTCTGTGCACAAGTTTCACCCACGTGACTTTCTCTCATTCTCTTCCCCACTGTGGTTTGCACACTTCATGTGTCCACAACAGAGCTGCAATTTTCCCTTTAGTGTCTAGCCCCACCATCAAACACAGATGAACACCCTGCTGACAGACAGTTCTGGAGCTGCTGGGGCAGTGCACAGCAGCCAACAGCACCCACTTGCCAACTCTAACCTCGGGCACAGGAGCCTTCCCTACCAACACCCCACAACCTTCAGACTGCTGCACACGACCCAGGATACAACAGGCTGAGCAACTAAAAAACTGTTCTAAAAGTAGCTTAAAAAGCAATCATTTACTTACTGTGTTATAAAGTTCTTCCAGCCTGGGAATTGTAAGAAATTTGTGCATGCTTACTCCGTTTTCAATCAGAAGTTTCACAAATGCAACTCTGTCCATCACAAGGGCATCCAACATAGCCTGTTCCAGGGAGCCAACCTACAACAAATAACAAGGGAGAGCCTGGAGAGAGCCAGTAGAAAAAGTGAACTCAGGTATATACTGTACCAACCTCCTTCATTTACAGGGCTGCAAAAACCTTACATGTCTATAAAGATGTCACCGTTGGTTCAGAATATCCCCTGAACTTCACACAATTACAGGATGAGAGGATACCCTGAAGACTTGAACTGTTCCATAGGTATTGTCTCCTGAGACAGGACATGTGACTAAGGAGACATTTGGTTTAACACAGATAAGGTGTTCTCATAGGTTGATATTGGATAAAACAAAAAGACATAAAACATCTAAAGCACAATTTGCTTCAAAGACATCAGAACCATCATGGCAATCAATAAGCCTTACACAGTATGTACTTCTGACTGCACACTCAATAAGCTCGTGTTTTAATTTTACAGTAATAGGGAGAAAAGGCAAGAGACACCAGGTAGTTCTTAAACTCATTTTCCAACTACAAGAAACAGACATTTTGTCCCTCCCTCAAAAGGCACTGCAGTGCTCCCAACAGTGCATTTTACTAGATGGTTCTTAAGAACTTTCCAGGGCCGTGCAACTGTAAAGAAGAAAGAGCATCTGACTAACATGAATTCAACCTCCACCTTGCATAATGCATTTTCTCTGCTAGTTCTTTAGAACAGTTAGCACATTTCTAAAAGTTTTGGACCATTTTCAAATACTTAACAGCAAAACAGCTGTAAGGCTATGCAGTACACACAAATTACTGTCTCAAAATAAATGTGTCAGTATTCCAAAGTCTCTGCTTACAGAAGTCAAGATTCATTCTTTACAGTAAATTGTGCTTCCCTCTATTAGAAATTATCATTCTGCTTAATCCAGACCATTACATACCAGCCATTGTTGCCCATAAACAAAAACGTGATTTTTGGCTATGTCAACTCTGTCCCATGCAAGTGTAAGAACAAGCTGGTCAAATGCAGATGCATTCGTGCCTTAAGAAGCAAACACAACAAAGAAAATTTAAAATTAATTATAATACAAGATAATAAACATTCTTGCTTCCTAAAAAGGCCAAATCAAGCAATCTACTACAAAATTATGCTGTATATTTCATCGTTTATGTCACGTTATGGTATTATACAATGAGAATACAGATACTTATTTGTTTAAAAACTTAAGATTCCTACTGGTATTTTATAAATAATCCATCATATAAACACTAATCAATAATAGCTGGAGGTTTCAAATGATCTTAAAAAATTAAGTCTCACCTTTTAACAATGCTGTAAGTATTGCAACATCAATGTCCTGATGTTCATCTGACCCAATATGAAAAACCGTAATCTGTCCAAAATGGCAAAATGGGGAAAACGTATTTGAAAGTTATTTTCAGGCAAAGGTGATTGGCTCCAGTCTTTTAAATCTTTTTCAATTCCTGACATAAAAGACACCTTGTCTTCAATGCAACTTGAAGCTTGTCTATGCTCAATTTAAACTTTTGGTGTGCATTCTGTTTTGTTTTCCTAAGTGGCAATCTTCAATTAATTTGAACTTCTTTTCCACCTATGACTACAATTCACTGCTGTCTATAACACAGTATCCTATTTACCTCTCCAGTCCATTACAGATTATGAGATTAACCTGCCAGCAAACACGATTAGCTGAATGAGATAATTTTGCATCTCAGAACAGCACAATGTGATGTACAAATGAGACACCAGTCCCTGAACTCAGGCTACATATAACCTCTATAAGGTGGTTTTGCTTTAAGCATGCAGTAATAGTACAGCTTTATTAGTACTCATAACTAAAAGATCCAAAAAAACAGTAATAATCATATCATATATCCACAAATGCATGCACCTTGCATACAAAATTTTATGACAAGATCTACTTACAAGTTCTTTTTTTTTCATGCATTCCAGCAGTGTCTGAAACAAATGAACTGCTTCACTTTGACCAAAGTTAAATGTCTTTTTGATGGTTGAAATGATTTCAGGCTCAGCACCCTCTGCATGCCTCCTGAGATAGAAACCATCAAACAGGAAAACAATTGTTTTAGACGAACAGTAAGAACAACAACGCACTTAACTAGTTTCAACATGTCCATTCAAAGTCCTGCTATCTATAAGCTTATTACTGTTGCTGTGGCAAAACCTTTAGTAACCTTTAGAAAGAACTAGGTTACCTAATCTACGATTTTCTACTACTGCCTCCTAAAAGTAACTCAACACTCTCTCCCTTTCCTTCCCATATTGAGTTCTGAGACATTCTCAACCAAAAGATTTTGACGCAAAAGCAGTCACTCCTCTGAGTAAGACCCATTTGTGATCTTACCCTGGACAAAGCTGTTTGGTTTACATCTACATTAGATCCCTGCCTCCCGAGGTTCTGAGGCAGCCCCTGCAACAAGGACTCAGTGTGTCTGAGGATTTATGCAAGCCTGACAACTAACTAGAAATCACCAAGCATTGCGGAGCCCACGTACACTCCTTTTATTATTTGAAGCTACACTCAAAACAGTCGAGTGTTTTCCGCACTAAACAGAAAAAGCTCTTGTACAGATTCATGAAGAAATGGTCTCAAAACTCATCTCTGGATGACAGACATACCCAGATGCCATGCATTTATACATCTTGTCATAGATCTGTGTGTGACAGGAACTGTGTGGACACAATCCTGTGCCATGTGCTCCGGGATGACCCACTGTGCTCCCTTCCAACCCGACCCCATCCTGTGGTTCTGTGACAGTCTGGCACTGCTGGGACTTACCCTCCCTCCTCTGTTTGCTTGTGAACATATGCCAGGATGTCTGCAGCTCTGCCAGTTCCTTCACACACCACCACGGGCACCGGAGGGCTCTCCTGAAGGAAATCTAGAACGGTGAGGATGACGTTGGGACCACCTTCAAACACAAGTGCCACCACAGGCACACCTTGGCCGATTCCTAGAAAATGGCAAGTAAATAATAAACCCCAGACAATGCGGTAAGTGTACAGTGAATGCTAAGATCAGTTTTACATATTTAATAAATCGAGTTTGTCCCTTCTATTGAATCAAAATTTAAATGCTTCCTGCCAGACATTAATTGTTGGTGATGCATAGTTTCAAGCACTCTGTACTCTGGGCTGGGACACAAGCACTGCCAAGTTGGTAAATACAACAGCACACAGTCTACAAAACAGAAGAGATTCTTCACAGAAATATTCATGAACTAATGCAGAAAACTGAACAATTTTTCTTTATGGAACTCCTCTTTTAGCTTCCCCAAATAGTTTTCAAAGGTGACAACACATACAGTTTGAACACAGGTACCTGGGAACCCTCTACTGACAGGAAATACTGCAAAAGCATTCCTATAACGGTCAAAATACACATATTGCTCCACAACTCAGAAAACATCAAACTGCAAACTGTGAAACTGCAAGTGATCAGTGTCAAAACCATTAATAAATCATACCAATAAGGTCTGACAAGACACCAAGATCTGAAGTGAATTACATTTGCTTTGTCAAAGTAAATAGACAACTACTCAGAAAGGATTCCTCTGTGGTCTCAGAGAAATCATAAATCTACCAGCAATAACTAGGGTCCAGAGCAGCTGCTGAAATTTGCAATTTTAGACTTGAAGTATAAACAAAAGTTTTAATTTTTTTATTTCGTCATTCAGATGTTTGGTGCAAACACCTTTTTCATGAAGCCATAGTAACAGCCCTCAGGCACCAGAATTACTTACTTGCATGGATCCGTTGCAAATTAATAGTTTTTTCCAGTTCTCTTCGCAGTTTAACTTCTGCTCCATACTTTCCCACTGTTCCATCATCCACCAGAATGAAATGGGAATGGAGGTTATTTAGGACATTTAGTTTACTCAGTGGATTTAACAAGGTCTGATATGGTGCAACCACCTAAGTGTAAGCACACAAGAATGTCTTTTACTTGCACAGATCCACACTCGTTTCTGTGAAACTTAACTAGACACAAGAACTGGTGGCTCAACAAGAAGCACTGACACATATAAGGAAGTACTGACACATATAAGCATGCCCTGGATCAGGATATACCAATAGCTGCAGCTCTGAACTTTGTGCAGGGAAGCAGATAATTGTATCATGTAAGGATGCTGTTCTGAAGGGTAACAGAGAAAAGATCCTTTGAAAAGGTGTCTTTGGGGAAAATTTGTGACTTCTCTGGCAAACAGTAGCACTGAAGACTCCACATCAAAATTTTTCAACTTATTATCCTCTCTAAATGTGAATTCTCTGTAATACTTTAGCATTTTTGTTATTTGATTCAGTAATATCAGTAGGGGGGAAAAAAGGATTAAATACTCGAGAACAAGCTCCTCCTGTAGCACATTTGCATTTTGCAACTTGTTTACAGTAACGATCTTGCGTAAGTCACAGCTGTCAGTGTATCTCCATAGTAAAGCAAGTATTCCAATGATGCAAAGCAAGGGAAAAACATGCTTGAGCAGATGTGACAAAAGTAAATGAGGTAAATTGTTATTTCAGTTAGGTAATTCATCCTTACATCTCTTCCAACAAGGTCGTTTCTGTTTTCAATCACTCCCCACGGAGCAATCCCAATAGTGCAAATCTTTCGAGATGATCTGGAAGCGTGTTCTCTTAGAGCATCACCAACATGTTTTGCAACACCTGTTCGTGCATAAAAAGATTCCAATGTATTGAATGCCACATCTTCTTAAGAATATAAATATTTATTTAGGTAACTGGACCTTTAACTGTTTTATTTAGATAACCAGGCCTTTAAAGATCTGGAAACTTACTGACACGCTATGAAAGAAAAGGCATCATGCTACACATCTACTAGGAGGAAACAAAGTAATTAAACAAAACAAATACTAGCCTAGCATGAACTAAAGTTTCCAGCACATTACTGTACTTCTTTTTAATCACATTTCCTTGTTTCAAAAACAAAACCCAGCAAATGAACAACCAAGCAAAACAAAGCCCAAAACCCAACCCCTCCATATGTTATTTCTCTTTTCAAGACAAAAGAGCAGCCCACTTTCAAATACACATATTCAAAATGTATTATTTTCATTTCATTTGACCAAACTCATTCAAATTTACTTTGTTTTAGGATGAAGCAATGCATCCATCCAGTAAATCTTTTGGCTCCTACAAACTGCAATCCAGGTAATCGTGCACATTCTTTGGTAGTTCTTTACCTGTGTTCACTCCTCCAGTTATAATCCAGGCTCCTGTGGTTACTGCAGCTTTGATAAGACCTTTGCCAAGCAACTGTTTGATGCGTGGGTGAAGTTCAAATTTCTGCATGCCCCCATGTACAGATATAACAAGCTTTGGCAACTCCATCTGCCATTCTTTAAGCATAAGTTGCAGAATAGCTTCAGGCTTAGTGTCATATGACAATCGCACATACTGCAGACACAAGAACAGAGTTAAAAGGTTCAAATGTGTAAAAAGAAGAACCAGGATGTATTTCAGGATATATTATCCTACTCCTGGCTATGGAAACTGTAATTCACTTTCTCAAAACACAGCAGATGCAATAAATGGACAAGCTTCCTTTATATCCTCTATAGTCCAGACAAGACAGTTTTGAAAGCAAGTTTTGGAAAGGAAACAACTACAGAAAGATCATGGTATTCTATCCTACTGGCACACTGACCTAGAAAATTACTCTATGAAAGCACTGGATGATCTCTAAATCATTTGAAATTCAGAAGTACCTATAAAAGCTTTGCCATCTGCTGGGAGAGGCTTTTGTGTCCCCTGCAAAGAGTTTTACAATTGCTTGGTTTTCCTTTCCTGCTCCTGTTGGGAAGGAAACCTACATTTTTTAATAGAAAACTTAAAAACTGCAGCTTTTTAACACCCTATGTTTAACAGCATAAGGTTAAGTAGATGGTTGATCAGCTACAACGCTGCCACATCTTCAGTATGAGCTATTGAATAGAGATGGGGACAGTAGGCAGAAACGGAACCCTTCCTGAATACAAAGTTCTAAATAACAAAACAACGCTACTCCATTAAACTCGTTTGAGCAAGCCCAGTTGCACTCCGCAGAAGGAAGAAGAAATGTGTGTGGGCAGCCTGGTGTTTCTGTGCTCCTAGAAAAGGGTTCACAGCAATTTTCAGCTACACTAAGTACAAAGGAACCCATACACTGCTGTTATGAACATGAAAGAACCATGCTAAGGGCCCCTCTCTCCACAGAGATGATCTGACCTGGAGCACTGGACTGTCCCTGGAGGTTCTGCCAGCTGCATAAAGAACACAGCTCCCTCACTCAAGCACTTCAGTTTGACCACAGGAGTCACACTGTACAAGAACTCCCTGTAGCCTGTAACTGCATAAGTTTTAAATAATTTCTAACTAAACAATGTCCCACTAAAAATCTTTTACAAAAGGAAATTAGAAAGAATTCAAATCACAACAAAAATGCTAGAATAGAAGAGGGCGGTGGTTTGTCACAATAGAAGCATTAATATTTTCAGCTTTCAATTTCAGAAGTTAAATGCAGCATTCAGCACCAACATCGGTAGAATAAGAAAAAAAAGAAACAAAACATCATACATGCCTTAGCCCTGTAAGAATGAGAGCCACCTTGAAAGTTGATGACACCGTAAGCATCAGTAGAGGTCTGTTCTGTGTGTTTTTCCACGGACCATTCTTCTATTTCCTGATTACAGTTTTCACCCAGCTTCACATCGGAGTATTTCATAGCCAGACTGGCAGTGAAACAAGCGTGTTGTCTGACCAAGCGGCCACAGCAGCACCTGCACACAGCCAGACCATCGAGAATGCTTCAGTAAGCACCACTATTGTAAGACAAAAGAACTTCCTTCATCGATAACAGGAACAGATTAGATTTAGAAAGCAAAGATTCTAGACATTAGACAAACCTCTTTTCCAGAGCAAGCCTTATAAGGCTTATAAGTCATAAATGTTTACAGCAATAGTCAATTACAATACACATTACTATGCAAAATACTGAAGCTCACTAAGGTAGCAAGCTGGAGGCCAGAAGAAATTGCTTCTTTGAAGCCAAGTAATTCTTGTAACATTTATAAATCCATGACCTACTTATTGCAGATAGTTCTTTAAACATTAGATATATTTATTTTATATCTAACCTTTCACCAACTTGTCATTCATCACATTGATCAAAACTTTTGAAAACCCTATTATGAAAGTACTTATTTAATGAGAAAATATTCATAAATATTGTCATTACAAAGACCTTTTACCTGACAAGTTGCTGACAAATCTGACATCCTGGAAGGCATCTGTAAGAAATATTTAAAGATATGACTAAACTTCACACACAATTCACACACAACAGTGAGCAATTCACCAACAACAGTAGGCCATTCTTAGAAACTGAAGGACAAAATGTGGTGGGAAAGTTGTAAAGTCCATTGTAAGCTACAAATAGGTTCAACTGAAAGGGCAAGTGTTGAAGACCATTCTGTTCCTTGTTAAATGCTCTGGAAATTTTAACAGCTTCCTAATTGCTTTGTTTGCATTTGCAAATTTTCCATGTGCTGCAATTGTGGCTATAAATTCTAAAAGCTTCTCATGTCACATGGTTTCAAGGAATGTGGTGAATTATTTACAATAATTTAAAAATTCTACAGCATTTAAAAACGAAGCTCTTAAACGAAAAACAGTAACCTGCCCCAATATAACAAAAGGGATTTATAAGTGTTTTTTAAGGAAAAGAACGAAATACAATTTTCCCAACCTCAGAAGAAAAGGTTTCTCAGCTGCTCTCACATATATGAAGCTTAAGAAAAAAAACCAGGTGATCTGAAATCCATAATTACAATAGTAAACATTTTGGGGAGACAAAACTGCCTTAAAATATCAATTTTAAATCTATTTTCAATTTGACTTCATTTTATCTGTGACACAAATGTCATGACCATGCACGTCAAACTCAATCATTGTAGGAACTCTTAAATTATACCTGTGACACTTGCTGAAAGTCAACTAGATATATACTAGAGTTATCACTAACTTGCTTGATTTCACACTTCTAATTTAAGATAAGGTAAAAACAGCATATGAGATTTGCAAAATATTCTTAGCCTCAGCCTACCCTCTAGAAACATTTTTCCCCATTTTCCAGCCTAAATTTTTTTCCCCTTCAAGAACTTTAGGATGAAAAATTATCACACAATACATGAAATCCGAACAGTTCTCATTTATCTGTTTTCCCTAGAAGCAAGTATTTCCTCAGCCTTTTTTCAGTAATTTTTTTCCCCACCCCAATTCTTGGTTTTCTTTATTCTTCTATGAATTCTTCATCCCTTTTTCCTACACTGTCAGGTTCATTTTCACACTTCACCCTACACTTACAATGATGTTTTTTAAATGCCAGTAGAGGATCTCTCTACGAGACTTTCTGACTTCAGAAATTTTTTTCTCACACCCCCCTCCCTGTAAACAGATCACAGACACCAGTAGGAGGACTGGTAAGAAGCAGCAAATGGAACATTTTCTGGAGATTTCTGTAACACCAAAGTACTTTCAGAAAAAGAAAATCCAATTCACAGAGCGACAATGTCCAGTCATGAAAGTACAAACCCAAGACAGAATTTCATACAAAAAACTAGTCCAATGCTCATGAGAATGCTGACTTTTTTCAATATTAAAGAGCAGCAATGAGTTCTTGCATCATTTGTCGTTTACCTGTGGGGGTCTTTTGAACTTGGTATAATATACACACACTCCCTCTTCGTGAAAGTATTTTCTATCCAGGATTTCTGGGACTGAAAAACAAAAAAATTAATAGTATTATAAATACAAATCACATACCTTTGCAATGAAAAATGCTTTTTAAGGAAATAAGAGTTAGAATATGAAAGGTTTGCTCTCTCAAAAACTAGTAAAACCATATATGACCTTATAAAAGCATCTCACACATCTCTCCTGAAGTTGAGATAACCAGAATCATTATGTAACTTATATACAAATCACTTAAAATCAGAAGTAATATTTTTCAAAGCTAACATTCAAATATCAAAAATTTTAATATGTAAATAAATATGTACCCAAAAAAACCCATAAACAATTTTAAGATACACGGTTACCCCATCTTGCCAAGAAAAAAAAAATCAGGTAAAATTTTTAAAAATTACCTGCATTAAACTGAGATAATACTAATTTAATCTATTTCCCTCTTCAATGAAGTAAAATTTTCATCTTGAAATTGCGGGTAAGGAAGCTTTCTAACAACACTGGCAATCTTTTCTACTAGCAATAAGTAGGTCATAACTTTTGTTCTTCATCAAGAAACTTTTCATTTCAGTAAATAAAATTAATTGGCACCTCTGAACTGTTTTCTAAGATTAAACTTGAAACATGTTCCGAAACATGAAATTAAGGGTGTGCATTACTTCAAATGCTTACTATTCTAATCGCTGGACATCATTTCATTTCAGTTGCTTTAAACAACCACATTAACATTATCTGACATAATAATCTTAAGTTAGCTGCTAAACAACATCATAATGCATAGCATTCACGTCATGCTTCAGCAATATATTGGGAAAGGAATTCAGACAGGGCTCTTAGCAACTAAAAACATGAAAAAAACTTGGAATGCTAATTTGCATCTTATATCTTTTGCAATATATAATTTGCAATATTACTTTAAATCCTCTTTAAGATTACATTACAATTACTTCATTGCTAACAGCAATGTACTACATTTACATTTTACCTTCAGAAAAATTTGATAGATTTCACACTTTTATTTTACAACAAGGGGAAAAAAGACTGATGAATATTATTCACAGGTATGTAATCAGAGATCTGTGGAAGCTATGATTAATTTCTTTTTTTTTTTTTTAGATTATAAGAGAAGTTTCAGCCAAGATGGATGCATTTTTCACTCCCTGCAACTCCAATATCAGTTTAAGATAGTACAGAGAAATTATTACAAATAAGAATGTACCAGCTAATTTTAATAAAGACCCCCAGAAAACTGCTCCTGAACTGCCCACCCTCTTTCAAAACATTTCGCAGACTCAGCAGCTCTTTCCCACATTATTCATCATGATCACCTTCCAACACTTTTCTCTACTGAACTTTGATGATGAATTTATCAAGACAGCAACAAACTGCTGCTCCAGATTCTGTCTTCACATTAAGAAGGCCAACAGCCTCTTCCAAGAAGTAGGAAACGTTGCAGAGTAAAGGCACTTCCCGAGACAGAAAGAAGGAGAAAAGATGCACAACCCACAGTGAAGAATCACGGAAGGAAAAGCAAGACAACAGAAGGAACACTCACACAGTGCATTTCACATTTAAACTAATACTTTAAACATCTGGAATAAATTAAATAGCCAAGGTCATAATTTGCTACTGTCCTACCTCCTTTCCCTACAGATAGGAATGAATGCTGCAGCAAAGGAGAAAGAAGGCCTAGCAAGGGAAAAGCAGGATATTAAACATTATATGCAAACATTGTGCTACGGAGGATTCCATTACATTTACAGTACTTTTCCCTCTTTTGTGTTTGTTGGGGGTTTTTGGTGGGTTTTCTTTTCATTCTCCTTTGAAGCAGATCAGAGCAGATCAGACTGACCTTTAAGAGGCTCGTGAAAGAGATCTCTTCTTCTTCTGCTGCTGTTCTCAGAATTCACCTCTAATCTTTCAGTAGCATCTCCTCAGTTCTTTGGTAAGAAAAGTGTACCATCTACCACAAAGGAGCTGGGTATTTCCTAGGACACCTGTGCCTTACACGAGTTCAGCACAAAACAGCTCTCTCTTCCCTACCTTTATCAGATGATTAGCAGTGCTATAAAAATAAACTGGATATATGCCTATATGTACATTTATACATACTAAATGTATATTTTTACATACAGTAAGTAGTCCAAATTTTCAGCTCCTTGCTAAGTTTTTTTTAAGCTCTATTAAGCTTTAGCCTTTGTGAGATGAATCCCAGTTCTGGAAGCTACTTTCTCTTGCCTGAGTCCCCACTGTTTACATGGGAATTTTCCTATTTAATTTCTTTAAACTGAGCATTACTTTAACACTGCAGTAGTTTAAGCTTAACTCTGCAGATTCTTCAGAATATAAAAAGATATGGAAGAGTAATTTAATACTTAGATGTTTCAGCCAACTGGCTAAAACCACACCTTGAACCAAGAGATCACAGGCATAACATGCTAGATGTTAAAATCCAAAGAATATAAACCACAAGCAATTGCGTCAATTGCTCCACGCAACATTGTTTTATTTTGAAGTGGTGATCAAAGCTGGGGACAAGGAACACTGGCTCACAATGTGCAACACCACTTTTCACAATAAACAGTTCAAGAAAACAAAAAAGTCCCCAAGACGAAACAACTAACCGTTCATTAATACTACATCTATGTCATTTATGTAGAAGCAGCTCTGTAATGTTATTAAAACATACTTGGAACTTTTTGGTAAAATCAGACTCTCTCTAGAAGCATGCCTGTATGCTAATTAATCTTTATTACATTTGATTTTATACAGAGTTTGCTAGAAAGAAAATACAAACGAAGAGAAGAGAACTGAGTGAAAGACATTTCCCATAAATGGGTAAAAATCACATTAAAAATGTAGGAAGTATTGCCTTCCATGTAAATAAGAACTATTATTACACAATGTTCCTGTGATGACCAGAAAAAGGAAGACGATATGAGGACACCGTTAAGTAGAAATTAGTTGCAGCAATTACCTCTAAGAAATACTTCCTCATCAGCTAAAGATTAAGTTAAAAAAGGAAATCAAGTCAGAAGTCAAAAATCAATATGCGAGTTATCAGACTGTTTAAGAAAAATTGCCTACTCTTAATTAAAGCTTTTTCATCATCTGAACAGGATCCACAGCTCCACCTCCTGAACTCTGCCTCCAGTAACAGGCAGCTCCTGCTGCTCCGAGTGCTCTGTTTTCCCAGTGTATTTTTAGAAGATGCACTTTACACCGTGGTTATGGGTAACACGAGTCAGGAGCCTTTTAGCAAAAAGCACAAGTCGCATCAACATATAGAGAGCTACTTTTCAACTATTTACTTTCTTTCCTTTCAAAATTGCATCTTGTGGAAAAAAACTTAGCTTCCCATATTCTGTCCTGTGCATTCTCAACCTCTCAAGCTAAATAAAATTTAAGACTTACAAGAAAAATTTTAATACTATTTATATTACTCCAGAACTACCTTCACTTTTCCCTTCAGGTGAGTCTATGAAAATTTCACCACATTAAGACCTCTCAGCAGACAATGCTGGCAGGATCTTGTCTACACACATAATAATTCTTAACTTTTACCTTTTTGGAAGAGGTACTACAATAACTACTAACTCCTCATCCCGAAGAGGCCAACAAGGCTTTTGCACAGACTTTAAGCTGCAGGTTTTACAAGATACCTCATTCTGGTTGTACTTATTTCTGAGCAGACAAAGTTCACTGTGGCTTTCAGTATTTCTGAAAGAACTTCAAGAAGCAGAAATCACATAGATTTGATTCAATCATCTAGAAGAGATACATTCACCCTGCAATCATAATTAAAGGAAATACTGTACACTATTTTAAATAAACGTACTCTCCCAATAGCTTCACCAATGCTGAAATAATTTCAATTGCTGCTTGAAACATAACTTACACAAGTACTTGCTGAACTACAAACTCAAGAGAATATGCCTAACTATTTCGACTTCTGGAAGTATCTAAAGGCCAAGATAATCCCATGGCCTTTTATAAAAAGTGGAAGTTGTATCATAGCCATTTTAAAATTAGCTGTTTGATTCAGCAATATCATTAGCACTCCAAAGCTCCAATAACAGATTATTTAAATGTATCTGCTCAAGATTTATAAGTTATCTTTACTGAAATTCACACTGGATAACTTTAGCAAGACTCTTTGTAGAATGAAACTTTCACCACAAACTATAATTTAAGATTTTGCACATAGCAGACGAAAAAAGACAATTAAAAAAAAAAAGAAACCATCACCAAAGTACAGCATGAGATCAGGTCTCAGAAATAAAAACCAACCACCTACTACTCTCTCCCCTTTAGCTCACGTGTTTATAAGAGCCTCTCATTCAACATATTAAAATAAGAAGACAATTAAGTTCTAGCAATTGATGCACAAAAGCATGGCAAAGCCTTATCAAGCTATTGTGAAATTCTCAGTTTATTCAACAAGCTCGGTCTGAATTATTTTCTCTATAGAAAGTAAGCCTGCCTGCTTGGCAAGATCTCAAAATGACTTGCATGATTTTCAATTAACACAAATACAGCAGGTATAAATAATATTTGTAGCTGGCAATCTTGAAGTTCTTCGTGCACAAAGGGATCCCAGTTTATTTTTTCTACTCTTCTGTGATACTGTATACTGTTGTGAGATCGTAAGTTACAATATTGTAACAATATTTGTTACAAAACTAAAATTTAACTTTTCCCAACTATATTACCCTGGAGCCTGTAACCCAACCCAGCAGTTCTCTTGACAATTTTTCAGTAAAGCTCCCCACTGAAACAAGAAACTGACCTGAATTAAAAAATAATTTGCCAAACTGTGACCTTTGTGGAGGGCTGATAATGGTGATTTCAGTTACTGATTGCATAGACTGAGCTTCAGATTTAGAAATCCTATCACTTTCTACACCATCTCATATTTCATCTTTCAAATCTCTGCTTACGCCATATGGCAGTTCAATACACGCAATACTTTCTAAAGGAAAAGATCCGCCAATTTTATTTGTCCTTTATTTAAAAATTAATATAGACTCTATATGCTATCTCCATCGCTTCAGATTTTCCAAAAAGTTTATTTTCCATCTGAACAGAAGAAAATACAGGAAAGTTTCAGCCAGCCTGAAAACAAGAAGACACAGCGGAAACTATGTGCAGCAGGAACAGCCGTGCTAGCACTGCCGCAGAGGAGTCCTATCTGTCTAGGTCACTTACATCCAACAAGATAAATTCCAAAACATTTCTAAGAGACATTCTGTACTAAGAACGTCCTTTAGCTTGTCTGTTCAAGGAATTGTCCACTGACAATGTTCCAGCTTGAAGTTACTGCTTCTTATATAACGATACGTACCACACACACTCTTCGTGACTTACCAGAGGCTCTCTTATCTGAGAAACCCACTCCATTATCCAAACACGTG
This sequence comes from Cnemophilus loriae, assembly GCA_013397755.1. Classification (NCBI taxonomy): domain Eukaryota; kingdom Metazoa; phylum Chordata; class Aves; order Passeriformes; family Corvidae; genus Cnemophilus; species Cnemophilus loriae. The sequence goes on along the minus strand of VZTF01003765.1, from coordinate 344,634 downwards.
CTACACATGAGACTGACCTGTGATCCCTGCCCAGACAGCCAACCCCAGGCAAGCACTGGGCTCCTGCAGCTACAGCTGAAAGGCAGAAATTCCAGACAAACCTCTATCTTACTGCTTTTATGCTCAATACATTGAATAAAGCCAAACAAAGCCAAACAACCAGGATAAACACAATATCCAATTAGGTTAATGCATATCAAGTAGTTTAGAATTCACAAAGCTTCTTGTGGGAAGAGGAGCCATAAACAAAATGCACCAAATGAAAAGTTTCAAGTATGTTTTAATAACGTTGTAGAGCCTCCTCTACATAAATAGCTCATTGAAAAGATTTCCAGTAGGTGCTTCAAACCCTTAAGGCAGCAAGAACCATACTGCAGGTAAAGCACCAGAACTTGTTTTTAGGACAAATGAACTGAATGATACTGAAAATGTGCACCCCAGGATGAGCTGAGTAACTAAGCCATTGTGTATGGGGCGGAGAGCTATCTGAAAGACAGTTATGCCTATCTACCAAAGAAAATACTTATAATTTTGTATTAAAAATACTAGCAGAGCACATCTCAGTTCCTCAAGGAAACATTTATTATTTGAGGAAACTCTTCAAAACTTCAGCTAACTAAGCAAATAGACAGACGGAATGAAAAAAACCAAAAGTTAGGTAGTTTAATTTCATATATTTTCTAACATTTGTTTTAAACTCTTGGCTCCGTCAAACCCCAGACATTTAATTTACTTGCTTTCCCTTCAATTTAAAGTTACATACTTCTATAATTCTAGTTTAGGGGTTTTTTTGTTTTGTTTTTTAAAAGAGGGGGGAGAAAACAAAGCATTTAGCCAGCTAGTATTACGAACTATATTTAAAAGACTCCCTGACATGGAATGACAGTGCTGTCTGCCCAGAGAATGCACAACACACACAAAGCGCCTACAAAACTTGTGCCTGAATCAGTATCTAAAATATCAGTCAACCTCAGTTTTTTGTACTAACTTCCATAGAAAGTATGGATATGCGCACTACTCGAAAGACAGAGGCTCAGACATTATCACAGTGCCAGAAGATATTTATGCAGTGCTTTAATGTATCCTCGTGAAGAACGTCACTCTAAATGAGAAGGACTGTGCTTTAATCTTAATTGTTGCTTAATCCACTACAAACGAAAATTTTTGCAAGGATATTTTACCTGCTGCATCAGGATTACTTATTAGTCTAAAACAACTACCAGTTTCACCCACAAGAAAAAGTTGGTTCTTTTTTTTTTTCCCAAATGTATTGAGGCATCTCTTGTCACAGAATGTGACCAGCTCAGACAGACAGACACATCCTGCATGAAAGGTGTCTCTGCTATGCTGAAGATCCTGTTCTGAACAGAACAGCTCACCAGGCTTCACCGGACTCCTAAGAAAGCACACAGCTCCAGTTTTCTGGATTGAAAAACTTCTCTAGTGAAAATATTGCTACAGTCCTGAAAATAGATTGTTTGACAGCAAAAAAAAATACTGAGTTTACATTAAATAAACCTGTTGAAGCAAGGAAGGAAAGAGGGCAGTCAGAGAAAGCCTTCTGTCAATTCTGCACATGGGAAGCAGATCTCAAGTGAGCCAGAGAGCAAAGATATGAATCTTCATCTCAATGGCTCCCTTAGTGCTGAAAACAAACCTTCAACAATCCCATTTTTTATTAAACAGTGCAGGAGATTTGCTCTGAACAGATTTCACAGCAATCCAGGTCTCTAACAGAGTAGCTATTGTTTCACCAAGTTCTTCTCTGACGTAATGAAGCCACCACAGAACTCCCTGAATCCACGTGCAGTTTTGGATGCAAAGAGTAATCAGGATTTGTCAGAAGGAATTTTTACAGCTCTCTCAAACTTGATGAAAATTATTCCAAACTGCTATTTGAAGAACAAGCTGGTTTTGTGAGAATTATTTCACTGTACGATTACAAAGCATATAATTCAGTTGTTTAGGGATTTTTTTTTTCCTGCAGATTCATTTAATTGAGAATACTCTAAATTCATGAGCAGAATTTAGCATTATGAAGTGGTGACTTTTAACCCTGATGCAACAGAATAAAATCCACAGACCTAATCTTTTTGGTATATTTTTATCACATTGAAACTCAATCCATTTTACCCATATAGTTGGGAAAGGTGTCTTCTAACTGCAATACAGGTCTTTCAGTGGAAAATTCAGAGTAAATGCAGCATATTTTAAAATAAAGTTATCTATTTATTTAATAGGTTAAGGGCTGTGCTGTTCTGCAGTTAGACCAGCCATAAAACTACTTCTCTTTTTCAGAAAGTATTGAATTTGAAAACGCATACACCATCCATACAAGGCATAAAATAAATATTAATATACACCTAGAAAATATTTCACAACTGATTCTACAGTATGAGCTAGCTCAGGTCACTATGGAATGAACCACCAGTAGATTTCAGAAGACAATTGCACACTGGTGTAATTTCAAACTGGCTTTTTCTCAGCTGATGTAACAATAAACACCTCCAGAGTTATGTGCCCATTTACACCAGATACAGTAATTAAACTTGCCAAAAAACAGAGACTCCCTGAGACAATGTCAGCACAGCAGATGGCAAGCTGTTCCTGAACATGCCTTCAGAAAAGCCAAGGGGAAGCAAGGAGAGAAAAGCTTTTTAATTTTTATTTTCCAACAACTTTCATTGACAGAATCTAGAATTTTGGTAGGAAAAAGAAAATACAACAGAAGGTAAACCAGTTTCATTGCTGTAAGCTGAAGTAAATTGATTTCAGAATAGTTTACATTTGCAGTCTTCCCAACTAACGAAATACCAAGCTAAAAAATTTTAGCCCTGCTAAAGAATCTATAAATTACTTCATCTGAGTTCACAGACCAATCGCATTTTCATGCATTCTATAAAGTATTTCAAAACATATACTGAAGTTATGACCTAGAAGCAACAAACCACTGAGTTTTCAAAGGAGATGAAAATAATGCTTTATTCCCTAAAACTTAACACAATGGATGAAAGAAAAGGACAGAGAAAGAGTGTGTGGTTGTAACTACAAGAAAGATAGCTACAGCTTTTGAGCCAACACTTTCACTCTTGATACTCACTTTGTTCAAATGAGATTAAAACACAACCAAAGCCAAACAAAAAAAATCATGGCAAAGTACATAGGAATGTCTGCAAGCCTGTCATACAGTGCTTCTTTCTGATAGGGTTCCTCACTTAAAATCCACTTTTAATTATGTTGAATGACCCATATAAACCAACCTCAAATCTCTTACATTTTCAAACATCCAGCCTCCTTCCCCTTCCTAATCCACAGTGATACAATTGTACAGCCTGCATCCTCCTCACCTTTTGCAGCACCAGAGATTTCACTGCAGCCTGCAATCATTCTGACCTTACCAGATGCAGACTGCAATCCTATACACTCTCTGAAATCGGACCAGCAGGAAGGTAGAGTCAGCATTCCTACTCACCAACACACACGGAACGATGCCAAGTCTTTTTAAGTCGGTCAAAACATTTCTGTGGGTATGAAGGCTGGTGCCTCTCCCTGCTCGTTTCCACTGGGACGGATGGGACACGCTGTGCTGGCTGCTGAAAGCCCTGTGCTTCCTGGCTCACCAGATTTACTGTACGTGAAAGTATTAGTTTGGTTCATACCTCACATTTCTGGCAAGTGCTGGGCTTACCTTGCACGTGCCACACAGGGTGTACGAACAGACAATCCTATAATAACTCTGGATTTATTTTTGGACGGAATGAGGCTCAGGGCATGGTTTCAGCAGTAAAGCAACTCATATAGTCTAGATCCGGCTGCTGTTCTCATCAAGCAACCTCCAGTCCCTTCCCCATTCACACAGGGAATACAAGTCACAGATGCAAGAAAGGAGACAGTGGTGGCCACCTCTGGAAATCAAGCAGTGGGAAAGGGCTCATGTGACCAGCCAAACAATTAATCCTGCCCTCAATTTGCTTCCGCTTTGTTCCCTGATGAAAAACCTCAACTCTGGCAGCCGCTGTTCCTAGACAGCTTTGCAGGCTGCAAACTCCCTCACCTCGTGCAAAGGATGTACTTCAGCAATATTTGAGCTGCAGATTTAAGGCAAGTCCACCCTTTCTAGCTCATGAAGTGCGTGAACATCTGATTAATTCAGTATGTGCTGAAGCACATTACAACTACAAAAGCAAACTGGAAGGGTGGATGCTGTTTATCCTGCTCTACCACTTTCTTAGCCTGTTCAGTTTACAGATCTGACTTATTTCTCATGTCGTACAAAAAAAGATACTTCTCTATCATCACAGCAAAGATTCTGGTGCCTCCTGACTTAAGTAGGCTATTATTAACTCACTAGAGCAATGGAAACTTGTTATCACTAAGGGATTTTTGACATAGCTGGCCTCAGACAACTCTTTGAATATATATTTTAAAAAAGAAAAGGAAGCCTATGCCCACATTAATCATGACAGATCAAAAATATTTCTCTGAATAGCATGGGTGAGAAGGAAGATCAACAGAACATAAGAGTGGGCACATGAAATAAGAGACAGCACCAGACCACTGCCAAGGATGATGAAATTTCACAGAACTTATGTTTAGACACAGTATCTGGGAAAACAAATTTGCTATAATCAAAACTACTGAAACTAAGAAAGAGGCCCATCTGCAAACACACAACCAAAGGCCCACCTGAAACAGATCTGGAATTTTGGGTTCTCCCTGCCTGTACACACGTGCACACCAACGGGCCAGGATTTGCTAGGCACAGTAGGGAAAGCAAACATTTTGGTCAACTATTTACAGTGATCAGACTTCTTGGAAGATTAGAACAGGCTGGAGAAAGTAGGATGAGCTGGCATAAAAGCAAGCCAAAACAAGAATTTGCTATAGTTCACCTACTGTCGAATTACAAAGACTTAAGCATTTTTAAATACAGCTTATAACAAAGAGCTGCTGGGTTCTGTTACACTTCCACTGCCTGTCAAGACAAAGCTGCAGCTCTCCTCTCACAGCCAGCTCAGCCTGCAGCTGCTCAGTGCACACTGACTACAGCCCCACCTCAGGGCACAAGTAGCCTGACAGCATTCGAGAGACATCCATGTACCTAAACTCTAATCAGAAGATTAAGTTCCCCACTAAAACGATTCAACTAGTTTGTTTTCTGCTCTAGAAAAGTGCAAAGAAGAAACATAACCGGGTTTATTAAGGAAATGTGAAAGCAGGTAATTACTGTCTGAAATAATAAACAACGTTTATTTAGTCACTTTTTAAAATTTCCACTCTCTGTTTCTGAGGGTTGTTTGAGCTTCTGATGCTTTCAGAGGCTCTTCTATGTTAAATACCACAAGTCTAAATAATTACTCAGAAACTAAATATATTATTTTTAGAAATAAAGTAGCCTCTTTTTTTTTTTGTTCGGTTTGTTGGGGTTTTTTTGTTTTGCTTTTTTTTCCCCAGGGTAGGGGAAACAACTAATTAAATGATACTGAGAGACCACAACACGACTTCACATGGAAAATGTTTGCTATTTATGGTAATTTCTTCCAGCATATTAAATTCCAGTAAAACTCACCAATGCTGAGTGGGATGTGGCACAAAGGCCTGTCTGAACTGTACTGGACTAATACCTGGGACAGACTCCTCCCTAGCCTGCTGGGAAAAGAGTGAAGACAATCATTCTAGAGAAACAAAAGACACCAGTAGGGAGGTGGAGGTCCTGGCAAAGCCAAGAAACACAGGAGAAATATTTGCTTTAACAGATGCAATTCTTCAAATTATAAAGTGAGGGTGCAGTCAGAGAAGACAAGCTGAGGAATTCCTACTCTGCCCTCCCTCCCATTCTGCTGTGACTTCCCTCCACCCACAGTTGTGCACTTGCCCTTTGGGGAGTTGACTGAGCTCCCTAAACCAGCACATTACTTTCAGGGGGGAAAAACAAAAAAAAACCAGGTAGCTCCAATGTCAGAATGAACAGATTCAGATGCATATTGGACAGAAAACCAAGGCACAAGTAAGGATCACATGGCCATGATCAGGTGGGAACAAGGGAAGTAGGATGTCCCCTTTGGTAGCAGAAAGATACTGGGTTGGCAGAGGAGCTGAGCTGATCTAAGCATATTGCCAAGGTACATCAAAATAATCCCCAAAAGCACACAGGCTCTAGGCACTCAGGGAAAGACTACAGATCTGTCACACAAAAAGATTTTTTTTTTTAATTCACATGTATCCTGATAGTCAGGAAGGAAAGGAAGTTAAGACTGTATTTCTTTATTTCTCGGAGAGCTGCCAATGAAGCAAGAACATATTGCCTAAGGTCACATTTTGGAGGGGCAGATAGTCTGTGTTTAAGAATACCATTCTCATCTGGCATTGAAGAGCTGTTCTAATTCATGGTATAATTAACATTCAGCTAACTCCTAATACATTAACTACTACAGATTTTTCTTGTCCTACACGCAAGATCTTTATATTTGTCAGAAAACCCCCCAAAACCCAGTAATGACACCCAAAAGGATAGTCAAAACGACTAACCTTGTCTCAGCAGTGCTAATTTTTCTGCATCCTCTTTGCAGAGAGAAAAGACCTGCTCCGAATCCCCCTTGGTCTCCACTGAGCAAGCCTAGGGACTCACTGCCTAATTAGCTCTTGCAAATAATCCTCCCCCTCTCCGCAAAGTCTACCTGTATTCTGCAGATTGCCTGTGGCCAGAAAACATCCTTCTACAACCTGAAAGCAGGATTTTTCTGAAGGCAGAAAAGCTTCGGTCTTGCACATTTTCTACACCAGGAAGAAAGCACAGCCCAAAGTTTACTGCATGGTGCTGTCCAGCAAAGTACTGTGATTATACCAGTACCAAATATTTCTCTCGTGGGCCAGGAAACACCGAGCACAACCAGAGGATACACTCACACAAGGACTCGTTTGTTAGCAGCCTTCAGTGCTGCAGAATGTTCACCTGTAACACTAGCTGGCAGCCCAAACCAGGACAAGGATGATGAGTGGTTTCTGCCCTCTTTCCCTATATAAGCAACATAAAAAGGCCACACTGTTTCACTAAAGCATTTGAAACAATTACAGAGAATTTAATGGTGAATAGTCCCGGAGCTGCACATGGAACAGTAAGATTTATATTGAAAACTGGATGCATAGAAACCGTGGGTTTGCTACAGCCAAAGATTTTTAAAGGATTTTTCTGCATAAGACTTTTATAAAAGAAACCAAGACTAAGACAGACCAATTGCTTAATGAGGCAAAAGCATAAATCCTCATCAAGAGCATTTCTGAAGTTGCACAAATTAGAAGGGCAAAGGTTATTTAAGTGGATATTTCTGTTTTCCAATGCCTCTGGCTGCAAAGCCAGTTGATGCCAGTTTAAGAGGTAAAAGTCCATCCCAACCTCCACATCTGTGCTTAGTGCCCCCGGCCGAGGCCAGGTGAGTGCTCACAGGGCTGTCCTCAGGGCCAGCTGGCAGTGAAACCCACGAACGCCTTCGGCAGCAGTTCCGGGGTCAGTGAAGAAGAGCCTGTGACAGCGGGAGGAGCCAGCCTTTTCCAACTAGTTCTGCAGCCAGAGGCATTGCCACACCAGGCATTGCTACGTTCCTAGACAGGTCTCTAGGATACTTGTCAGCTAGGGTATCGGTGATTCGTGACTCTTTCCCTAGCGCGAGGTTACTACCATGAGCTGGAGCTACTTCAAGATGAATCCCTCTCAAACTCGTTGTCCAGAAGATCACCTTCAGCCATGTACTCTTCTAATGCTCTCAGCTGAGGTTTTATTAAATTTGCTGTTTAACAGAATTCTGCAAACTACAGACAATAAGGCAGCCATGGAACACAGCAGAAACTGGTAAGACTTTGACATTTAAAACATCATTAACTGCACCTACTTGTGTAGATTAACTGACTTTTATAATTGAAGAGAAAGTTGATTAACAGTTCTGTAATTACACAACTGGTATTTTTAGGTTCCAATCATGTGTCACTTAAGCACATGCATAATTTAACCTATCCAGGTGACTGAAGTTATGCCTAAAGACTTGCATGACCTGCAGCAACACCAGGGACAGGCTTTGAAAGGAAACAGCTTTTTCAGACCGGCTCTAGCCGCAAACTAGAATACTGCATTACACTCACAACACAAAGCCAATCTACATGCAATTTTAACAACGTTGTACAGCAGCATGACTGCCTTTGAACCTGTCCACACGGCTGCTGCTCTGAGCTCTGGCAGATACATCAGTAGAATGCAGCTCTGGTTTCTCCTAACTCAAAGAAACGGGTTCAGCTTCCTGAGAAAGTTAAACAAGAATGGGAATAGCACTAAAAAGCAAATATGCTGCATGCTATGAACACTGAGAAAAAAATCCAGCAATATTTTGTTACACGAGACGAGTTACCAGCAGTGAATCATTTGCCAACAGAAATGACCTGATGGGAGGGATCAAACTCATCTTGGTGCAGCTCAGTTCAGAGACAGACTGGAGCACAGCACAGCTGGTAAAAACAAGTGATCTTGCATCTGTTAGCACACATTCAGAAAAGCAGGTCAAGAAGAACATCCTCTGTGAACAAGAGTTTAGATACAGGAGTATTCAAGAACAGCTACCACGGGCTTGCAGTACAATTAGACAAGGTCTACAAAGCAATTCGGTTTATACTTTGAAGAGGCCATGGAACCTGACTTGTGCTGGCACAGCTCCATCCATGCCTGTGCACAAGGCTGTGAGACCCAGAAAACATTCATGTACCGTGGGTGATACACAGAGTAACTGAACACTTCCTACTGCAACAGCACAAATCAAATCTCGGGCACCTTAGAGCAAGCTTCCAATCCAGCTTCACAGCTCCTGTCAAGTCTGGGGTGCCACAATCCCATTTTCCTAAGCCTCTGCACATGATCCCAACCTATCTCATACCAGCACCAGCATTTATGCAGTCACATGGAAGCCGATTCAGGGAAAAGACCAACAAAATAATCTGCAAAAAAAAAAGGAAAGGAGGTGACGAGAAGTTTATTCAATTCAGATCCCCAGTGACTGAGCACACAAGGAAGCACAAAGGGACAGTGAAAGGGAGACAGCCAAGGTTTAGATGAGTTCAGACTGGATTACAACACACCTTTAAGAGGAGCTTTGGCACACGTGGGAACATCTAGCAAAGGTCTTGAACAACAACCCTTAACCTGAGGTTATTACCTTGCAACACCTCTCATGCACTGCAGGTCACTCAGAAAAGATATTGTCAATAAAATGATTAAGAGTGGAAAGATCTGGGCTGCTAAACAATACTAGCTCTAAGAGTGCCCCAAGTCTAGAAATTTTTAAGCAATAGGTGCTTGTGAAATGAAGTTTTCCTAACAAAGCATCTGGAAATTCATTTGCAGAAGGCACAAATGTAGATTTATTTATTAAATTTAAACTTTTAGAGCCAAGTTTTTCAAGTCCACATCTCACAAAAACTGCAGCATTAGAGAAAAAATTAGCAGACATTTGGATAAGAACCATCAGCCAGGGATACCTTGCAAAATTCAACCCAGCATAAATCAGGGGACTACAAAGCACAAATTCTTAGCAGAGGGGACAAGAATCAAGCAGATAAAGTAAAGAAAAGAAGTACCATTTTGTGTAGAGGTAAGTGTGAACAAAGCATGGAACAAAAGCTGGGATTCAATTACAAAAAGCATTGTGCTACGACTGACTGAGCTGTAACAGACACTTTCCCAGGCTTTGAGGATTACAGAGTTATGGTGAAAGGCTGAACACCTAGATTAAACTCACTCAGAGCTGTAACTGAGAAATTATTCTCAAGCAAGAATGATTTCATGTAACACAGCAAAAATACACTTCAGTAACACCCAAAAGGTTGCCAGTAAAAAATAAAAACAAAAAAATATAATTAGCAAACCAGAACCTAATTGCAATATGTCAACTCTCAAAACTACAACTTGTTTCCTTTCTTCTTTTACATCTGCTCAATTTAGCAGTAAACAATTAAAGGCAGAATCCAATAGCACTGGGAGTCATCCAGACCAGGCTTTGGGAACCATGGCTAAGAAACAAAAAGCTCGACCAGGCTGTTACAGATCTTGAAAGAGAGGTCCAATGCTCTCCAAATCAAAAAGAGGCCTCGAATTCTTGCTATTAAATTACTAGCAGTAAGTCTAGACGTCGGTAAGACTCACATGTGCATAATTTTCACAAACTATAAGCACACAACTACACTCACTGAAACTGTGTATTGGCCAGGTGCACGCTCCTCGCAAAACACACAATGTGCATTTAAACAAAATAAGCACTTGGTGTTGGACTGTATATGATGTAAATTAGGGCTCTCCACAGACAGGCTGAAGATGAAGTCCCAATAAAGCTTCACAGAGGGTTTACAATAACTGTTTCCAAAGTTGGATGATCAAAAAACATCAGTTGTCCAACTACACACAGCAGAGTACTAACCTGATTACTGAATCAGCCTCTAAAATCCTGATTTTGCAGCTACAGAAAAATCAACAGATATGCTATCACACAAATCACATGCCATCCTCCTTGAGCTGAGAACAAATGAAACAAAGATGGGTTGACATACATTAACTCAGCAATTGCACACCTGACGTACACACAGAGTGTTCAAACATTTCAGAAAATGTGACAACAAAATGCATGAAGCAGCTCGAGTTAGAATGAGTTTCTATGAGTCTTCAGGAAAAAAACTTATACCGCTCTTAATAACATAAAGATTAAATAAACTATAACTGTGATGCAACTCTTAGGATTTTTTTTCAAGAAACAGAAATTCCCATAATTAAGGTTCAATCCAAGACTACCATTTCAGCATCTCAACTTTGCTTTAGTTAAGGGGAAATAAAATGCATAACTTGTAAACCAAGCTTTAATGTGCTGTCAGTTCAGTACCATACTTTAAGTTCTCGCTGGCAATCAACCACATTTATCTTACAGACTAATCCTGCAACATCCTTACACCATATGCTTTCAAACCACTTGCCACAGTTAAATATTCTAGCCCTTTCATAAAGCAGCTTTTCAGAACTACCAGCACCACGATCAGCAATACAGTTATTTTACTCCCTGCATTCCCCATATATTCAGGATGCTTTTCACCCAATTTTTGGGAAGGAAAAAGAAATCCTATACAGTTTCTCTCTTGTTTTTTATATTTCATTATCCCATCAGAATTTCACTGGCCTTTCCTTCTTGGAAAGAACAGAGGAGTAAGAACTCTCCTCTGCTCACCTAACAGCAATTAAAGAACCCGCATGGCCCCTTCTCCTGTGCAAAAATTATAATGGCTGGGGAGAAAAACACAAACTCAGGTTGTTCAGTGGGTCCAGCAAACCTGGCAGTTAAAGAAAGCAATGCTAAGCAAAATATAGGCAAAAAGGCTGAAAAAAGCTCACCACTCCTCAAGAAAACTAGCATTCCTTCCATCAGTGGAACAGCTGTGATGGAGACCGCTCTTGGAATCCCCATTGCTGCTCAGGGCTGTGGCCCCACCCACGCAAGATGCAGCTGGCCGGCTGTTTAATGACTGGCTGCTACCAAAAAGGCAAGCCACCTCCTGCACATCCTCCCTCTCCTCCCGCACAGCAGCAGGGATGCCCAGTTAATCCTGTGCTGAACCGGGCCAGGGAGCAAAGCTGGCCAACGCTAAGGTTTTGGGGGTTTACTTTTTCTGTTCTTTTGTTAGATTAGTTTTCTATTACTTGAAACACAAAAACACTTATAATTTAAGCATAAGAAAAGCCAAGCTTCCCCTAATAAAAATAACAGAAACCAAGGATTAGGTAGATCACTTTCAGTACTGGCTGTATCACGATATAAGACACCATCACCTCTACATTCTCACTATGTGAGCAAAAGGATTAAATAAAAAAGACAGTAACAAGACTGCAGAGACTACAATAGAGGAAAAAGAAGGCTTCAAGCCAGAGAATACAAAGAAAGTGTGCAATAAAAGTTCAAGTTCTACCACAGGTCAAGTGGAGTATTTTTTGTATAACCAATGAAGCACACAGACTTATTTGTCAGGGGCCACAAATATTTGTCAGTATCAGAGATAAAAAGTGACATAGCTCTAATAATTATGTAAGTATCTTATTCAAATACACACAGAGAATGAGATTACTCAATAACTTATCTGATGAAAAGTCAGCTGCTGAAATTTCCACCACTGAAGGTAAAACACACCACAACAGAATTACCCACAGACACAAGAAACATCACCTCAAAACCAAAACTTCGATTCTGAAAAATGCACACATTGATTTTACAGTCAGTGTGCCCTTAAAAGAGTGGGAAAACGAAACAGAACTAATGTTGCTTGTTTCAGGAAATTAACATGGCACGTGAATATCACAGCCGATGTAGACACTGCTGAAAGAAATTTGGAATTCCAAAAGAAATAAATATCAGCTAAAAACAAAAGACAAAGACACATTTTTCAGGTTAAATATTTTGGCACGAAAAGTATCATTTCATCTTGTCTTGGTATTTCAAAGCTTTATAATATAGAAATCCATTCTCAAGTCTTTAAAGACTGCAAACTTCTGTCAAGCATCTCTCTTCACACATGCTTTTTGACAAGTTCTCTTAGAGATTTATTTGCAACGTTACTGGTGTCAAACCGCAAACCAATATAGCCAAAGTCTATTGTGTCAGAGTCAGTTATTTAAGCTCAAAACAATATTGTTTTGTTTCGAAAACGCTCATCTGTCACGACTGTCCACAAGGACTGAATGGTTAATAGAAGTGCACCTCATAAACGGGCCACGAAAGAGAAGCATGGAAAGTTTGGGTGTTGGTCCAAAGTTTCCAGGAAAGGGAAGCACAGCGAGTGGCAAAGATAACGATGAGAAAAAGAGAGGACTTTGGATGCTGCAGTCTATCACCAGCAGAGCAGAGAAAGCTGGGCTGATGTGGTAAGACAAAATGGTAATGCAGCAAGACTAGTTAGGCAGAGCCTCAAGGGACAAGAAAATAAATGGAAGTTTAAAACACAATGAAGTCACTCTCTCCAAGATAATCCACGTGGGGAGGTAGATGATCTGATACAGTATCTTTAAAAGTGTGAGATAACTGTCGAATGCAAGGTGATGTTTCAAGGTGCCTTTGTACGACAAGTGAACATTACTCTTCCACCGCTGAGCTCAAGCAAGCAAAAAAAGTATCAAAGTACAACATCAGGAAACTAAGGTACAAACAGTCCAAACTCAGCCTAAACAGCTCCACATGCACAAAGGTTTCCCCCCCCCCGCCTTGAAACAGCAAAGTCAAGAATGGCCTCATACCAGAAGGTATGAAGGATGATCTAGCAGACACTTATCTCACCCACACAGACACATTTAAAAAAAAGACTGAACAGCCGGAATTGCCACATTGAACAACTCACTCCTTAGAATAATTCCTGATTTAATGTTGGACACCATCCAGCAATTATTCAAAGCTGCTAAACAGTCATGGAACAGGAGGGCAATTTTTAGCAAAATGAGCTTGCATAAAATGTCCTACATTCAACTCAACCAAAACACCTGTTTAACAGAGCTTTCAAAACACTTGGTGAACACACAGCAAATATAAAACACTGCAAGCACATCACATTGCCAGAAAGGCTGCCGTGCCTCGGATTTAAAAAACTAGGATGGTTAAAACCAATCTGTACCTTTCTAGGCTATGTCAGCATCAAAAAAAAACCACCAGAGCTAAACCAAAAAAAATGAAAGAAAAAAAAAACCCCGACTCCCCCACTCCTCAAAACTACACCCAACACCAAACCACTTCAGCTGAGAAGAGCAAGTACCATGCAAGTGGCAGATGCCAAGCACTCTTTTAAGTCAGAATGGAAGGTTGCATTTTCAGTTTCTTCCTAGAGGACTGCTGGATTTGCAGTTTCTAGAAAAACGCAGCCCACATTTCCACACAGTTCACAGATATACTGAGAAATGGAAGATTCATGGGCACGAATCCCCGTGGTTTTGAAGAAAACGCCGTGAAATAAAATACCCTTATTTAAAATGAAACAAAGCACCTGACTAGAAGTTCAAGCAGGCTGTAGAAATCCACACATTTAGACTTCACACTTACATTTTCAAAATTACTTGAAAACACCTGATGCAATAAGTCGCTCTAAATTCTGTAAATATTCAGGAATAAACTTATAGGGATGAAGAACCATCTAACACCCAGAATAAAGAGCTGGAATTGAAATTTTCTTTGCTTTGCAGACACTCGTACATCTCTATGTGTATCTACGCTCTCTTATGCATAACACGTAGAAACTGCAAAAATCAAATAGGTGTAAACATCAGAAGGGAAGAACTGCTGCAGCCCAGAGAACTACACCGTGCGAATTCTGCTTTTAGACCAAACCACCATGACGGACGGAGGCAGCACNCGTCCCTGCCCCCTCCCCGCCGGACGCGCCCGGCCCCGCCGCCGCGGCACCCCCGCACCCCGCGGCTCTCACCATTCTCCTCAGGGCCGGGCTGGGTCTCGGCGCCGACTCTGGTTCTCCTCTCGCCGGGCAGCTCCTGCTCGTGGTTCGGCGTCGGCGGTGGCGGGGCCTGTCTCCATCTATCGGGGCTGGGCTCGGCGGCAGCGGAGGGCTGGGTGGGGAGCGGCCGGGCGAGGACGACGCTCCGGGGGCGAAGGGAGGCGCGGGACGCGGAGGACGGCGCTGGTTCGGCTCCGCACCGGGACCCAGGGCTGGCGGCGGTCTCGGCCCGGCGCCTCTTTCTCATAATTGTGCGACTCGGCCGGCGGAGAAGCCGCGGCGCTGCCGCGTCAGCGCGCACCGCCCCCGGGAGGAGGAGGGGGCTGAGGGGCGGTGCTGCGTGCCCTCGGGGCGGGCCGGCCGGGGACGGGAGGGGTCTCTCGGCCTCTCCACGGGAGCGGCGTGCCTCGAACAGGGTCCCGAAATACCCTGAGAAGGCGTCAGTGGCTGCGGGCGGGCAGGCGGCCGTGCCGCCCTGTGCTGCTGGTGAGGTGAAGGCAGGGATGTTAAAAATGGAGCTTCCCGGGAGAGGAACCCGCCTGTCTGGGAAGGCGCGGTTCAGACAGGGGCCGCGCACCTCCGCAAAGGCAGCGGCCTCGCTTCGGGCTGCACGGCGTCCCCGAGGGCACGGACCGCGCCGCGGCTCCGCTCCCCGGCAACGAGGGCTCACCTCAGCCCGGGCACATCAGAGCCCGCTCCTGCCTCCGGAGAGGGACCCGGCCCTACTCCCTGTTGGAACCACAGAGCGGGGAACAGCTCTAGTTGAGATTCGTTCGCGCTTTTCTTGCCAGCCCTGCTCACGCATGGCACTGCCGCCATTAGCACCGTGTCGAAGGCATCTTCTAACAGGCCTGAGCCAAACCGGAGGAAAGTTCGTTCTGCGGGGAAAAAGCAGCACGCATTTCTTCCACTTCAGTCAACTCAATTCCCGGTTTAGGTTAGGAACTGCCCGAGGAGGAGCCTTGTCTTCTTTTGTCCCTGTATGCAATCCGCAAACTTGGAGAATCAGTACCACAAATGAAAAGCCTTATACAATCATTTCTATTAGATATGTCATTATATAGCTTTTGCAACAACCTCTGTGCTAAACAGTATTTGTAAGGGAAGAAAGAGATTAAGTTTGGCTCAAATTATTTGTGTTCCTTAAATTAGAAAAAAACCAAAGAGATCCTAGAAAATCCTCTCATCTCTTTTTAAAATACCATGGCCATACAAGAGTAGTAATTATATACAAACTCAATCCAAACATTCAAAGTAATTTAAAACCTTTGATTTTTCATTGTCAGGCCTGATTATTTGTCAGCTGTTGTGAGTTGTTATCTGTCTCCCCTTGCTGCAGAATGCCAGCGTTAATGCCACAGTGTTGGGCTGAGCTGACATGTGCCCACACCTGAACCGTGGGCTTGTGCATCACAGGGTAACAGAGCCCACTCCAATGATCACACAGGCATGATCAGAAATCAAACCAAGCATTAACTTGCAGCAGCCACTTTTGCTGCCTTTTTTTTTTTTTTTAACAGAACTGTAGATAACAAGAAACAAAACGTTCTTGCATTAACAGCCATTTAGCAGGGCAAGTCCAGTTGTAAATTCTGGTGTGAGAACACCTTTGCCGTGGACAATAGGTGCAAATTTGGGAAGACCCAGCAACTGAGGCATCCAGCTCCCATTAGGGTGTTGCAGGGAGTTCCTCAGCTGCAGGGGAGCTCCTAATGCTTGAGTTAACTTCAGAAGAATTCGTGCTATCTTACATAGGTATGAAAATTAGGCTCTTAGGACTCTCAATTTCCATAGAAAGGGAAAATTAGGATTTTTCCAGGAAAAGCTTAAATGAGTTCTGAGTACAAGATCACACAACAAAGAGGCTCCATTCACTGCTCTTACTGTGGAGAAGTCCCAAGCCTGCTGATCTGCCACAACTTGTTCCTGCCCAGATTCCCATGTGCTAGTTCTTGGCTTAGGGAGCAGGAACAGAAGGAGCAGTGGAAACCCAGTAGAATTTTTTTGGAAATGGTTCAAGAATCTTTGAAAGTAGAGAAAATGGTGGATTTTTGAATTCTTCAGCTGACACCGTAAAGCATTTCTGAGAAATGACCTCATTCCTTCTTCCTCTCTCCCTCTTCTTCCCTTTCTAATTAATTGATCTGAAGCTCACATCCCACATTAAATTAATGAGTCAGTTCTTCTATGACTAGACCCTTCACCTCATTTCACAGCAATATTTGGGCTATACTGACTTGATTCTCATGATTATCATGTTTGCCTCCAAGTTTCATATTTGTAAATCCAAGAGCTAGAAGAAGCAAGGAAATTAGGAAAAAGTAGCTTAAGACCAGCCTGGGCATGAGTCTTCTCCGGTACAAGCTATTAGTTTAGGAGAACATGTGTAAGGTGAGGAATTTCCATGCCTTGTTTTCCTGTTGATCCTGCAAAACTGTAGAGATCAACATCAAACTGTTTGAGAGTTCAGCTCTGACAAGATTAGATGGAGAGAGCACATTGTTTCACAGGAACAGCTTGGGATGAAAACGAAAGGAAAATGAGTCATCAACATCCTCTCTGCCTCATGCTGTCTGGGGGAGCACGAGCCTTCAGTGCTGTGGAGGCAGGACACAGCACCACGGTGAAATGCATCCCTGTGACCTGGCAGGGATGGCACACGGCCTGAGGAAGTCACCTTATATCCTCTTACTACCTTGACTACTACCTTGATCAGCCGTACAGAATATGGCATGATTTGACCATAAACTAGCAGAGTTAGTCATCCAAAAGGTGAATTCTTGTACATTCAGATGTTAAATCTTGTAAATCACCGTACCCAAGCCTCAGAGGGCTGAAAACTGGGATAAATATTTGCTACTTGTCATGCTAAATGTTACCTTTCATTCACACCAAAAGTAAACTCAAAATTCCTCTGCTATCCCCTTCCAAATCAACAGCAGTCAGCTGCGAATGACAAGGAAATAATGAAGCATTATTTTATACCTTATGGCATTTAAGGACCTTTAACCTGAAGCAAGCTTCTGCTATCTCAGATTGAATATAACTGGTTTAAACAAAACTCCTTTCGTTATGTGGTTCACGTATCTCATTTTTATATCTCAAATCAAGCTATCAGTCTGTCATTGACATGTTACGTTGAGTTTATTATGAAATCATCACTAGAGCTAGTAAAGTTTGTGATGGCAACCCCAAAAGGTTTTACATCCCATTAAACCAGCTGTAACTACATCTCAGTGTAAGTGCTAAAGGATAAGAAACTGTTTTTAGGAAGCTCATATCTCAATATTGCAATATCCAATACCCAGGATGCTGCTATTTGATTGCTCACCCTCCCATGGATGAAATACTGACTCATGCATAGGAAAAAACCACAGCATTCCTCTTGGTGAGAAATTAAACGAGTTACCATTAAACCAAAGTGACCTGGTTTTGGCTTTGTTTGTCTGACACTATAAAAAGTTTTACCAGATATGTGCTGTTATTCTGCAGTTGTTCAAAATAAGTGCTGGAGTTCAAGTAGTTAAATAAGTTGCAAATGCTAACTGATAAGGAGATCTAGTTAATGTCCCACTCAAGGCCAAACAGATTCTGCGTAGGAAACATTTTTTTGTCCTACAGTGAGGTAATCTGTGGCAGAAAAGAGTTGTTATTTGTTCACTTTTCCTATTTTTGAAACAGGGGTGAATTCTCCCAAATGCCTTATTTTTTCTTTGGCCATAGGTTTGTCCTTTTCTGATTTACCCAGGTAAACCATTTCTCCAGCTACTCCTATAGTGACAACTCAGCAGTTTACATTCTGACTGCTGCTCCTGGAAACTGAAGGTAGCTTCTTTTTCCACATGGAAGTTTAAAATTTGTCAGGTAAGGCAAAAAACATACAATGACACAGGTTAATGGGATCTGTAAGTCCCCTCCATTATTTGTGAAAGATATTCTAGTGCTGATGTTGCTGATTTTTTGTGAAAACATTTGTCTAATATCTTTCCTACAATATACCAAATAACGTTACAAACACATAACTTGGCAGCAATTCAAAATACACTGTTTCAGAACGGGATGAAGTAGAAACAGCTAGGAGGAGGCTTCTTGCCATTAAAACTAGGGAAAATAAAACTTACAAAATGTGTAACTTCACAGTTTTTACATTGTTTAGTAATTTTGGTTCCTTTGTTGATCTGTGGTATACCCCAGAGTCATACATCTTCTGAAGAGGTCCCAAAGTTTTAGAAACCTTTTTGCATTATACCAAGGTTCCTTAAAGGCAAAAAGCAGTTAGGCTAAGCAATGTGTTAGCTTTAACAGCTGAGATGATGTATTCCCTCAAAAGAAACAAGCATACAGAAATAGGTCATAAAATCAAAGATAAATTCAAGATATACCAGGAGAAGAATAATGTACAAGAAGTTAATTTTGCATATTTAACAGTCATTAAACAGATTATCCCCTGTGACTGATTTGGACTCCAATCTCACAGTCAATGGATGTATTTAAATTCAAGTAACAAAACTGCTCAGGTATTAAAATCGATGAAATAACATTGGCATGTTAGTGTGCCACACAGCCCCAGAGAGGGAAATGGAGGTAGCATGGCTTTGGAGATGAGAGAGCTGATCTGGTATCACCTGAAGGCCACCAGTGGAGTTCAGCTCCTCTCTAACAACACTGCATTTAGGCGTTACCTAAGGGCCATAAGACGAAGTCAGCCACTGATTTTGCAACACAGATGCAGGGCATGGTATGTGAGGCTTCTCCGTTTTTCAGTGCTTCGCTGGGAATGGCAAATCACCACTAGCACTAGGAAAGGACTGGAGGGTGGCTTTCTGATGGCACCACAAAGGGCTCGATGACCAAACACACCAAGCTTAGAGTGCAAAACCAGTAACTCCAGTTCAGCCTTGTGCTATGACTTGTCACATCCAAATTAGGCAACTGAGAGTGTGGGTTTTCCAGTTTTAAAATCTGCATTAAAGATACTCCATAGTGATAGGAAGGGATATCAAGTTAATGAGGTAATTGAGCACATGCAATTCTGAATGTTCTTTTACATGCTCCATGAGTGCACAAAAAGAGATACTTTACCCAACCCATCATCGAAAGTAGAATGTGTAAGCATATCCTGGATTTGGGAATATGATACATTACTTCCTGCTCAGAAAACTGAGAGCTTGACCAACATAGGCCACAGTCTTGCACAAAACTGCCAAGGGTGTGCCTCCACACATCTCTATTTAGATGTGTAAAATCAGTAGCTGTCAGGAACTGTAGGGGTACATTTACAACATAATGGTGACCCTTTGCAAGATTTTATCAGTGCCTGCCTTTAAAAATATAACTAAAAGTACTTTATCTCAGTTTCATTCCTTCTGAACTTTCTCCTCCCATTAACTTTTTAGAATTTCTAAAGCTTCCCTGTGAAAATTGTTTCTGCTGCAGTATTTGCGCCCACAAATTCTTGTCTTTTTAACGTGTTAGCAGCTGAGCAGATGGTCAGGCAGTGAGGTGGCCTTTGCACAGGATGATCTATGTGCAAGAAACAGAGGTGCAGCCTCTCCTTCCAGGACTGTGCTGCTTGAACTGGCAGGTAAAGCGACAGCAGCTGAACGTACCTGCATTTTACCAACTAGAGGAAGTTCACAGAGCTCTGCTTCTTGATGTTTTGGGATTTTTCTAAATCCAGGGATAGGTAACTCATAATCAAAATGTAAAATTTTAGGTGACTCCATACGGGATAGGTCTTAATTGTACAATTTGAAATTCTTATTTCACAGTGACCATGACAAAAATGTCACTTTGTCCTGCAGAAGCTTGCTCTTCCACTTCTTAGAGAAGGAGGTACCCGTGGGCGTGCATTTGTTCTTGGTTCCATTGTTACTATAATGTAAATTTACTTAAATTTACTTTTGAAATCAGCTACCACAGAAATATTCATCTACTAGATAAATATCTATTTGCTAGTTTTCTGTAGTCAGGTGCTTTAAATCCATGAGGATGGATCAGTTCTCCAGCATAAGTTTCCATTACCTTTTGAAAGAAATGTTTAATTAAAAGGAGACCACTTTTCTTGTAGCTTTGACAGGGACATATCACAACAAAGGTGGAAATTAAATTAACTGAGCTATTGTTGAACTTTTAAATGTATAAATCCTGTCAAATTTCCTTGTATGCCAAAGTATGTACAATACTCAAGTTCACATATTCTGGTAGCCTTTCTGCAAAATATGGGGAAGACCAGCATGAGCACCTTTCAGCCTCTGATGAAACTGCAAAAACCCTTACTTTTTTTGTTTCCAAATCTAAGCCTGGCAGTTACACCAACATTAATGCAACCCCAGAAAGTCAGTGGGACCATAACACAGACAAGGACATGCAGAAGATCAGCTTGTTTTAAGTTCCTATTACTGGTGGCTTGAGCTGGTGGGCACGATGGCTGAGTGTGTTTTCATAGAGTCCAAAAGATTAAACCTCCTCATTAATGGTCTCCATACTGGAACAGATAAAGTAATGTGCAAAGACACTTCAAATCATGCTGGTACTGCTCCAAATAGAAAAGAGGAGGAAAGAAAGGAGGTCCTATGTTCATGAGCAAGGAGAGAGAACAGAAACCAGACAGCAGAATACCCATGAGCACACCCCTAACAAAAAGCTGAAAGCTCTTTGATCTAAACATCTTGGTTAAAAGGTCTTTGAGCTGCAAGCAAAAACCTATTCTCAGCTATTCGATGTCCTTAGTATTCAGGGAAACAGGATCTTGCACATTCTTTATCAATAAGAGGAATTCCAGAGATACCTGAGCCTCCACCATCAACCTCTCTCAAGAACACAAAACCTTGAACTTTGATTGCTCACTACTGACAAAAAGGATAACAGTCTGAGCTGCCCTTCCTCTTTCCTCAAAAATTGTAGAGATAAAGCATTCACCCAGAAAATGTGCTGTATGGGCTACTTTAAAACAAAACAGTGCTTTAGCTTCTGAAAGCATCAGAAATCCAAAGACAACTTTTAAATTTATTTCAAATTAACAGTTTAGTGTAAATAAATTATTCAAAATGAAGAAAAAAAATCAAACCCATGTTGTGGTGATAAAATTTGAGTTTTTCCATGAAGAAAAAAATTTTGCAGATTATTGAAGCTGGAAAACAAGCAAAAAAACCCCCACCTTCATAACCAGACCAGCAGAGTTGGAATGCTCCTCTGTAGGTTCCACCCCACTGCCTAGTTCCACCCCTCCTGCTCAGAGCAGACTGCCAGGCCTGTGGCCACTTGTATTCTGTCTCCAAGGATGGAGACTCTACCACCTCTGTGTGCAACCTGTGCCAGTGCTCAACCACTCTCACAGGGAAAAGCTTATTTTTGTGTCTAAATGGAACTGTATTGTAAAGATTGGACTGATCTAAACTGTCAAGCATCCCCTTCCTTAGAAGAAACTGCATCTTCTACTTGCAATTTTGAGATTTACAGTTTAGCCAGTGTGTCAAATGGAGCAGCCTTAATAATGGAATGCATGGGGAACAGACAGTGAAAAACAAGTTTGCTGATTGCAGCTGTTTTTCTTAACTTCTACTTTTTAAAGTAAGTAAATTCAAAGAGCATTTTGGAGGGTTTTCTTCCTGTTAACTACTCTATTACTGTGACTCAAAGCTACTGAAAGCTCCAGTGTACAAGCAGAAGAGACTTAAAATACCTAAAACCGTGTTACATACAAAGCACACTATCACAGGGCTGTAGGGATGTCTCAAGGATCATATACCAAGTCCACTCAGGTTCAGTGATTTTTTTTCTTTTTCCTTGCCAACACTTCCAACCCAGCCTGGGTTTCAAGTCTGAGGCTTGGCTGTTTCTTGCCCTCATGGCTAAGCACCTTCAGCTGACTGATGCCTCTACAGCACAATCTCCTGGCTGACTGCAGGAAGCTTGTTTCCATTGCGAAGTTTGCAGCTGTAAAGTTTCCAGCTCACTGTTTCTCAGGTGTACTTTCACTGAGCCTCAGCACTAACAGCTGTACAACAAGCATTTACTGAGTCAGACCAGGAAAACTGATGGAGCTCCATTCACTTCAGTTCCTCCCTCTTCATCCCAGGGGGAAAAAAAAAATAGAGAAAAGCAATGTACCAAAAAAAACCACACAGGTAACTTACAAACAGAATTACAACTTTGATACATTGAGGAAAAACTGCAACTACATATTTATGGGAGTGTATTATGGATTTTTAATTTACTTGGTATTATGAAGTGTTAACTGTTTTGCCATGAACATTCACAGTAGGAAAAGGATGAGTTAGAACAAAGCAATTACTCAACTATTTTTTTTCCAAGTAACATTTATTAATAATATTTTTAAGGTGATAACTTAAGAGTCGTAAGGAAGGGGGCTGTTGTCAGTAAACATACAATGAAAAGGTAGTAAGATTTTTCTATTAAAGTATGACTAACAAGGCTTTTAACAGTGTTTAGTTCAAACAAATTTAATATTAAAAACATTCAAAATTGCTAGAAGTGTCACAATCAGTTCTATTGAACTTATAAAACCTCATTTCAGTAGTCAATACTAACCTACTATTTATATAAAATTTTAAACTCCATTTGTAATTTTTGTAAACAAAGCTCCTAAGCATTTGAAAGAAAAAAAAAGTTAGTTTACATCCCACTAAACTGCAGCACATATGTGTGAAACCTCAGGCATGATCAGGCATGGAGCATTATTAGGCACAGAACAAGATAGAGCTTCCACAGCCAGCTGCTGAATACACTTATGTTGCCAAGGGTCTTTTTTATTTATACTAATTCCATTATCACTTATAGCTGAAAATTTAATAAATCCTCCATGTGGAAGATTTCAAAGAGACAAAGTCATCTTACATAGGTTTGTGAAGCTTCTGAGTGCTTTCAATTATACATGACTTTGAATAAGTTATGACTTCTTTACCTGCTTCAGGAATTTTCAGAAACTTCTTCAAAATCACCAAACTTTGGCAGATACTGGGCTTGGCAAAGAGCATGACAACACATCAGAAGACACATTTTCAGTCTGCTATTAAAACATTGAGGTATGCTGTAATTTATTATGAAATGCCAGTTAAATAAGACAGAAGATGACCACTGTATTCTGAGTCTGTCAGTTCAAGCTCGAGTCAAGGCGGGGAACTACTAACATACAAAAACTGCCTGTAATTTCTGTTTTCTTAGGGAAGCTGCAAACAAGGTGAGTTATCTTACCCGTATCAACTGGCACCACGCTCAATCTCTGTGAATGGCAACAACTGATATCCAGCCTGTCCGTTTGTCTGCTCCTGACTCTTGCAAACAAAAGTTTAAACCTGATATAAATTACATAAATTTGCAGTAAGCCTTTGTTAACTGCCAATACAGATTTTCAATTGTCTTAATTAACATACTTCCCAAGTAAATCTAGCTAAACTAGATTTAATCAGGGTAAATTTTCCTGAGCTGACATGCCCCAAACTGACTAGAAGTGTCTAGAGGTGACCTTCAAACAAAGGAGGCACTTGCACAAGGCACTGCAGGAAAGCCTCCATTGCCACTGCCCAGCATGTGCTTACTCAGTTGTTTTCTCCAGGGTTCTTGAACTTGTACTTGCTATAGGAATGACACTCATTTAAAGAATAGGAAAAATGTTTTAACGACTACCTGACTTTAGCACTAAGTGAACTCAGTGGTCTCCCCTTGTTGCCTTCTCCAGTTCTCTTTGGTGTCAAGTGTTAGCATTACAGCTATACAAATTTTCTATGCCTAATCCCCCTCAATTTGCAGTTTCCTGAAAAAAGAACAAGTGTCAAACAAACTCAAACTCTTCTAAATGCAAACTAAAGATTTAAACTATTTATCCTTTTTCCAAGTCTTTAAAAGCGAAAACAAATTAAGATTAAACAAGTTAAACACATGCATTGGCCTTAACTAACACAGGTACTACTAGCACTATTCAAACCTGTTTTGTCTATCAATTGCAAAGAATTTTCAAAAATAGTTCAAAAAAGTATGGTGCAGATGCAAACAGTAAAAAAAAAAAAAAATTTGTCATGTCTTCCCTCATCCCTCTGAACTGATCCACAGCCAAATGAAGACCACAGATACACACCTAGTCTCAACAGGTGGGAGAACCAGGCCAGTGTTAACATTCTATCCCATCCTTTACAATAGCACTTATTGAGCAAAAAACACCTTGCTTTTCACACCATCTCGTTTGTCAACTATTCCAGGAGCTGCACAGAAGTTTTCAGGACCATGTGTAAGTACCTCCCCTCTTTTATTATTTTTAAATATTTGGAAATGTATATAATCCAAAAACTTGCATCGAAGCTTAACAATTTTCACAATTAAGGCATAAGCCAGTGATACAATGAGGGGAGTGGGGAGGAAGAGTTCACAACCCCACACTCAATTTTTGCCCTGTTATTTATTTTATGGCTCACAATGTACATCGACATACACCCTGTTTATTTAATTACTTGTAGTAACAGAACTATAGTTTCATTCTTCAGTTGCTATAGTTACATTACTATCCAACTCTGCATTCAAAATCTGGAAAGAAATCCTTTGAAGGGTACTGTACTTTTTTTCAAAGAAACTTGACTAGTCTTAATCAAAACTTTAAAAAAAACATTTCACTCAAGCTGATATGGGCAAGCAGCTTTTATAAAAATATACTGTATAGAAACACAGTTGGAAAATTGCATAGAAAATGTCCTTTTATTTAAATCGAAATAAGGCACTGTTTTACTAGCTATGGTTTGGCTGTAAAAATGCAAGTCTATTTTGATTACTTTTATGTTATTAACAGTATTTTCCATAAAAATATAGGTGCAAGAATAAAAAACGCTTTTACACAGAGTGGGAAACACTCTCTTGTAAAATTTCACCAAATTTACTGTAATTCAGCTGTTGAAAATTCAAATGCTATTTTAAATCCAGATCCTACACATTATTGTCCTCCAGGCTGTTCAGTGGCTGATGCTGTGCTTTCTTCATTTCCTGTGTAATCCAGGTGCTCCATCATCTAAAAGCAAAAAGGAGAAAAAAAGGGTAAAGAGATGGCTCTTTATAAAGAAATACTCCTTTCCCCCATTGATCTAAAGTATTTGTTAGCTAAGAGAAATCTAATTAAACACGTTAGAGTGCATTTTAGCAGCATACATTTAGGAAGTCCTCTATAGATCAGAAAAGTATTTAAGCCAAATAATCAAAGCTCTATTAGCTAATGCTTTCCACTACAAAACGATTCTCAAACCAAGGACCTGAGTCCTCTACAAGAAAATAAACTTGTGAGTCAGAAATATCTCAATTATTAAGTACAGAGAATAAAAAACAATTGGGGTTAAGCAAATTTTTCAAAGATATGGCTAGCAAAACTGGAAGTAGACTCTAGGATCTTACCTAACATTTACAGGTAGCAAGCAATAGCTTGAACAGAAAAGACTAACTTTCTCTTTTCATGGCTGTAAAGTTAGTCAAAATTAACTGTATAACCTATATTACAGTTAGTCAAAACTAACTGTACTGGTCACATTTCTGTGTAAATTTTCCTTTTATTTCACAAAGGATAAAGGAAATGGAACCGTAATGTCCTGCATCAGGAGAGAATCCAAAGCAGATTATTATATAGACTGATAATACTTGGCATTGATGTAACTGATTAGATTGCCTGAATAACTCAAAACAAATCTGTAGTTGCCCTGACTAAAAAGCAGCCTGTTGTCCTATCCACTGCTGCATTGCTGGACGGCAATGAAGGCTCTGCTTTTCCCCTTGGGACAAGGCATTGAATGCATTACAGAGGTAATGCACACGTTTGTTACTGTGACAAACTGAGACCATCAGTTTGAGGGTTTCAGAATTGAGCATAATTAACAAGAAGCCAAGAACTGGACAGTGTGGGTAGCTGACAGCCGGAGACAGAAGACACAGTAGTACAAATAATGCTGAAAAAACAGAATGTGCCAAGGAGCTGATATGCCCAAAGTGGCAGGATTATTAGGACAAGAGATAATGCTTTGAGCATCACAAGGTAGAAAACCCTACTTACGTTCTTCCATGGTGGCATATCCTGCCTGTCTTTCTGTGCAACAGCTGCGCACTGTGTGGCTTCTGATCTAAGCTGGACAGATTTCCACACAATTGTTTTCTTATCTTACTAGCACCTGCTGGAGAATCCTTGCGAAGACAAAGGCAGGCTCTGAGACTGCTGTGCTGTGCACACTTCAGTGTGGTATAATTCTATGTACAGGGCAAAGAGACTAGCCCCATTAACTTTTCTCTTTTTCTCTAGTTATGACCGAGTTCTGTGCCATTCCTCCTTTTATGCCACCAGAATTATTTCATTCAAAGTACACAAACATACCTTATCAAAAGCACTTTTGCTTAAACAAGCTGTCTCACAGTCCAGCCACACCAACATGCTGAGCAGTAAACCGAGATGACAGTTCAAAAAAAAAAAAAATCAGTGGGATTTGGGTAAGGTTTAAAAGAGCCCAGTGGCCATAATATCAAGCTGACTAAGAGCAGAAAAGGTCTTTCACAACCCTCCCTTCATGTGCCAGAATCATGACAGTAAGAACGAAGGCAGGCACCAGTCTTGCCAACAGACTTAAGGACTGAGTTAGAGCAACAGCACATACTCAGTCCAGAATACCCAGCTCTTGGGCTAACGATAATCTTGCATTTATTTCAGTATATCCAGAATTTTCCTCTACACTGTGACCAAAAATCCACATCAAAAGTCACCCAAAGCAAAACTCTCCCTACAATTACAGAACTCAAACCATCCCTTTGAATGAGGATTAAAGTATTTGTTTCCAGGATAAAACAAGAACAACCTCCCCCCACAGTACCATATTACATCAAGTCATGCCATATATCCTCCTTCAGCCTAGGGAGGATCATCTAATAGCTGGCATAGAGAAAGTAATTCTGCTAAGCATTTTTGTACAATGTTTTCCTGTTAAACTGACAAGATGCCTCTAGAAATAAGAGTTAAAAGTATTTGCAATAATTCCGTGTATTCTAACGTCAAAGATTCTTCTGTTAATCCTACAACACTAAGCAGCCAAAAATGTACTTTTTTTTTTTTTTTTGTACAAATGCTGGAGACAGCACCTGTATTTAAATTTCAAAGTCTCCGCTTAATAATCAGATTTTTAAAGTTGACTTTAAAACCAAATGCCTAGTAAAGCACTAAGGATGTTGCGGGGAGGGGGGTTATATAAATGTTTCAAGGCCAAAAAAGCCACACCACCCCATTTCTAATCTTTCCTCCACACAGAAAGACAGCCCACAACTTAAAGCTGGGCACAACAGGTGCCTCTCTAAAAGTACGAGATGGCATTTAAGCATCTTTCTCCACACACTTATTTCCACTGTTGATTCTTTCAGGACAACCCCTTCCTCAAAGCCTCAGCAGAAGCTGCAGGAATCTTTATGACAACCAGCTGCAAGATGAAGGCACCTTGCTACAATCCTGGACAAAGTTGTTGTTTTAAGCCAAGAAAGAGCCAAAGCAATCTGACTGTACATTGTGGAGAGCTCATGAACATTTCTGAAGTGGAAGAGATTTAGAAGCTTTGCTCTCACATCTGAATTTCTGACAGTTTTTAAGGAGGAGGTGTTTAGACAGCTTTGTAATTAAAACATTTCTGTTTAACCTATCTACTAACATGGTGAACTATTAAAAACTAAAACCAGCAAACTTGCACCCAAAAAAACACTTCCACAGAGCCAAACTAGAAATGGCAGTACAAATCTCTCCCTGTAAGAGCACACAGGTACCTATGCACACACCTGCCTGCAAGATTCATGGCAATAATGTTGCATTCACGGAATTCTTAACAACTCACAGTTACAATGAATCTGCAAGTACCTAAACCTGTGATTATAAAACTTCCCGTACTAATTAGCAGGTGCATGCTGTGTAACATGCCAGTGACAAATCTCTTGATTTATTACTTCAAAGAGAGATAAGAAGTGCTAAACACTTCAAACTGACGAACTCCAACAAGTTGCAAGACTATTCTGTGTAGAAGATTTCAAAGTTGCATTAGGCCACTAGATTTTCCATGATGTTGCTAAAATTATTTCATAGATTGTACTGATACAAAAAACAGTCCTCTAAAATTAAATCAATAAGTGGAAAATAAGTATGAAATTAGTTTATCATGAAGGCATACATAAGGAGTATAAGCAATCCAGAACACCTAGATAAACCTTTTTTATACATTTTATAGCAACAATACTGCCAGTTAGGTGGTAGGAAAGTAAGTACATTACTCTTCCAAGAAACCTCTGCACTTCAGTGAATAGTTAAAATGTTTTCTGTGTAGCAACTCATTACAGCTCAAGACTACACCATAAAAAAGCCACACAGAGCATAACTAGAATTTAAGACTGCATCATTACGCAGAAACAGCAATGACCTCAGCTATGAATTATGGGACCTCAGAGCTATCTTGGGGAGTCAAGTATTTGTCATACGTATAAAGTAGAAGCTAAAAAAGTGATTTTAACAAACCTATCCAAGAACTCGAGTGCACACAGCAGGACAGAAGAATTCTAAGTTATAAAAATAGTCTGGCCATCTGCTTTTAATTTGCACTCAACCCCTCCCGCTTCCTAATACCATCTTTGGTTTATATCTAATTTCTTTATTATTAAGGCTTTTTAATGAGACTTAAATTGTTAAAGTGCTCTTTCTTAGAATAAAGGAGCTAATGAGAAAAGTACTTTTTATTTGAGAATTTAAGACAGTCACGCAGAGGTCACCATCTCAAACTGTCTTCAGAGCAGACACCCTACGCCTTATAAATAGATGTATAACTTCAGCAACTATAATTCAAGATTATATTTAAATGCCTCAATTCCACAAGAAGCTGAAATTTGAAAGCTTGCACTGCTCTCTGCAAGCTGTGTGGACAGTGAAAATAAATACCATCAGTGTTAGCAGTCACGAGCTGCTGCCAGGAAAGGTCAAACCTCGCTGCAGTCCAGACGCGGTGCAGCAGCAAGGCCACAAGAGCCGGTCCCAATCCCTGTGCCCCAGCCCCGTGCAAGCAGCGCAGACAGGACGGGATGAAGGACACCGTGCAGCAGGACGATGACAGAAGGGCTGCAGACATGATTACTGACGGCAAATTTCTAATGCTCAGCGTTGTGACAAAAGGTAACAAAATTCTTGTTTAGCACTAAGCAGGTTTTCACATCAATGCAGTGACACAGAAAAATCAGGTGAAGGGCTGCAACATAGCTAACAGAAGAGGAACTAACACCAACTGCAAATATTTGAAGACACTCCAAGGGATTTGGGAAGTTAGAGGGTAGAGAAGCATACAAAGCCTGCCTTCAGGCTTAGGAGTCATGGCTTCATTGCTACTTAGTATTATATTTTCCTATACTCCTTTAAAAAAAATAAAAAATCCAAAAGACCTAAGCGCGAATACAGATTTGTATCTTGTCTTCAGTTCTACCCTCTTCTATTGAGTTATTCATACAAAATTAAGAAGTAGATGCAAAAAAGACTGAAAAGAGGAAGCAGAAGGGGAAAAAGAAGAAAAAAAACTGTAAGATGATTACAATAAAGTTGCATTAAAAGAAGGCCGTAATCACACCTTGTAGCAAAGGCGTCCTGGAGGAGTCCGATACCTAAATAAAATTTATTCCATTATTAAAATCATATACAATAAAACCAACAAAAAAATTCAGAAAAACCCAAAACTCCAAAAAGGTAACTAATGAGCTATTATTATTAAGTTGAGTCACCTGATGCACTGTACATGTTCTTCTACCCCTATTCTTAGGCCACTTTGCTCTAACAACTCTGCAAGGTTTTTCTGTTCCCATGAGGGCAAAGCAAACCTCTGCACAAGTCTGGCCACCCTTGTCAATGGAGCAGCTCTACCCAAGCCTGCATCACTGATGTAGCAAAACACTGTCTTCTGACACCTTTCCATATCTTTGCTCCTCAGAATGAGCACTGAAAGCTGGAGATTTCAATCCTGGAGCTGTGTGGGTTGAGGCTGTCTGGAGTTTTGTTTGCTTGCTTGGATTTTTTTGTATGTTTGTAAATTCAGTAAGAACAGTTCAAAATACAGTTTTAGATAAGGAGGACAACATATGAGAAAGATCAACCCAGCATTATTTCGAGAGTGCAACTTGAATAACACTCTCTGGGAAGAAAAAAATAATAGAAAAATATTCCTCAGAAAGTTATAGAAAAATAGAAGCTAGTAAAGTTACACAGAGCTCAATTACAGGCTCAATTACAGACAAGTCTAACTCAGGGATGGTGAAGCGGGGGTTGAAATCAACATTTTAAATTGTGCTAGAAATGAAGTCATCTGACTCAAAACAAACTGAAGTTCAGAGTAGTTTTAATCCTTCAAGAAACCAGTTGAAAGGACATTAAATAACTACTATGGCAACATAATTCTTTCAAGTATGAGTTTTGCTACAAGAAGTGCAAGAAATTTTCTGTCGCTAAGGAGACCTGCCAAATTGACTTAGGCCAATCTTACTCAGAACTCAAGTGAGGAAAATAAACTGCAAAGTGTTTTCCCCCCAACAAACCCAGAGTTACTGGGCTTCTTAAATGTGACCTTGTTTATTTTAGAAGAGCAAACAGTCACCAATTTATATATACATGCACAGTAAACCAAATTCATTCTGATCTACAGAGGAACATTTCTATTCACTGGACCTATGAAACGAAGAGTTGATTTTGTAAACAAAAAGACAGGGTATTTAGTTAAAGCTGAAAATCTCCTGAGTAATTTCACACCTAAGCCAACCTCCAGCTGAAGCAGGAGTAGAGTATTAGATCAGCAAAAGGTAGCATTTTGATGGTAATACTACAGGAGCTGGTGCCTGTAGTTTTACCCTTACAAGAATTACCCTTGACTTCCACTGACCCACTTAAACCTTCCAATCCAGAAGATGAAAAAGCAGGAGCTGCTTCTATCCACCATCAACTTGACACCCACCTTCCCTCAGAACAGACTATCCAATCCCCCAGTTCAACATGCCCTAGGTACAGGTGACGGTGCC
The DNA here is from genome assembly GCA_013397755.1 of Cnemophilus loriae. Classification (NCBI taxonomy): domain Eukaryota; kingdom Metazoa; phylum Chordata; class Aves; order Passeriformes; family Corvidae; genus Cnemophilus; species Cnemophilus loriae. The sequence continues at coordinate 313,086 of VZTF01003765.1, read as the reverse complement.
TCAATTCAAACAATACTGGACTTAGGTGTCCAGCAAAACACAGAGTAACGTTGAGACTGCTCTGCCTTATGATAAATGCCAGCTCACAAGGGCTACTGGCACACCCAGTTACTACAGCAAGGCACATCAGGGAAAATGTGCGTGTGTCAACAGGTGGGATTTGAAGAACTGCAATGCCTGGGTAGTGCTAGACATAACCAAGGGGCAAATACAGAAATACAGTGTGCCCAGCGTGTGCTGTGATAGGAAACAGTTCTACAACCCAGCTATTTTGTTCCTGGATGCTCCATACAATCCAGGTGATGTAGGCCATCAGTGATGCATGAGGAGTTTCTAAAGTTCTAGCTGATCACTGATTTTTTTGAACTGTGTCTCATACAGAACTAGTGCAGTTTGGAGTCTGCATGCTAAGTTCAGTGACTCATGTTACACCACATCAAGACAATAGATGAGGAATGTTAAAATACAAGAAAACATTTCAAAGTAGATAGAAAAAATTACTTTTCCTCCCTGAGTACTGAACCAGCTATTTCATCTCCCTTGAGCTTTGTTCTGCCACATCAACTACTAGACTAGGATTTTCTAAGAGTAAAGACTACTTTTCCTTATTAGTTCCAGAAGATCACAGGAAAACTACCAAAAACTGGATTGCAGGTGATCTATCACTAATTCTCAAAGAAGCATATACTCAAAGGAATTAACAACAGAATACTTAAGGCATCCAGCCTACCTGGTAACTGCTTCCTTTCCAAAACTTCTTCATCTCTTTGCGCCTCCAGGCAACGAGGGAGCTCGTGATGAGTGTACATGGTACAAGATAGAGAAGGGCAGGCTGCCCCATCTTCATCAGTGCCAAAACGATGAAAGTCAGCACCATACCAATGGCATAAGCTATAAAAAGACATTCATACATACACAATCAAGAACAGGACAATTTTTAGATTAGGTCAATCGTTTAGTAAGGCAGAATTTCTTTTTAAGCAATATTTTCCTTGCTAATACAACTGAAGAAGAGACACAATAGTTGCCCTATATTTGCAAGATTTCTCAAAGCAACTCACTACCACAAAGAATAGTCACTTAAATACAAGTAGGCACACTAAAAAGAGTTTGTAAAGAGATTCTTGGCAACACTGAACCTCACCTGAAGAAAACCATCTAGTTCTGCCATTTTAAAAAAGCTACCATGAAGATCAACAATGCTGAAATATTACCATTTACCTATTGTGCAGGAAATGTAGTACACAGAAGATGATCTTGTTTGAACATCAAATCTTCTACAATAGGCAACCAGAAGCCCTTGAAAGAAAAAAAAAATTAAAAAGGAAGAGGATTAATGAAATGTTTAGTCATGATTTTTTTTCTCCCCAATTTTCTAAATGAAAGCAGCATAAAAGAATTTATAGTAAGACTTCCCATTATGGTATTTTATCTTCTTCCAATTTTTTTTTTTCTGTAAAGGTAAGAACCAGTCTAAGAAATCCTACAGTAAGTCTACAAAATCAAAACCATAATGGAAATACGAGCCAAGCAAGCTTGGAATTAGAGGTTTGGGGGTTTTAAGCAACCTAATTACATTGTGCTATTTTCAGCTTTCTAACACGGAAGTGTAACAACCTATTTTTAATACTTTTCTTCAATAGGATTCTAATGCTCATTCTTAACATTCAGCAATTTTGCCTGCACATGCTTGATTAAAGTAATTTGCTCAAGACTCCAATTACAGCCAAATTCAGCTCTTCTGAGAAAGATGGAAAAACTCGGCAATATATTTTACATTACCTCACTTCTAATTACATAGTCTAGGATATTAAAATCCTACGAAGTCACAGAATATTTGCTTTTTGGGAGATTTTAACAAAATTTAGTTAATACTGACAACTGGATTTACCTATGGGACTTGCATTTACTCAATCCAGTACAATAGAAAATAAAAACCTTTTCACTACTTAAGTGTTCTGTCACATACTGAGCTTTCTTCTTCTACTATGGCTTTTGTTGTATTCTGCACTGACTAATCAAGGCAAACTACAGCACTTGATTTAGTAATTACCCTGTGAATAAACTCTGCTGCAAGTCAACTGAGAATAAAACCCATAATAATTATTCATAAGTTACAGTTACCAAAAACATTTGCTCACCTGGGACAATAATGTCTCCAAAACCCAACAAGGAAAAGGGCAAGTCACAGAGTGTTGATGCAGAGTGTTCAAGTCTAGGCACTCTAATAACCACGGGTAACTGGAAAACATTATTTCAGAAGCCACATAAATCTCATCTAAAGCATCTAAACACATCTGGTGTTCTGGATATTTTTGGTTGCTTAAATTAATAAACAGTTTAAATATAATTAATTTATCGTTAATGCAGAACTTCAAAATAGGTAGAACCTGAAGTAAAAACCAGAAACCAACATAGAAAGTAGATAAAGCTTAAGGCAACTGGTAAGCTGGAATTTCAGATTTACAAATAATATGCACACACTAGAAAAAAAAAGTTAAAACAATATTTAACCATATAACAGGAGCGACAAATCTGGATTATTAACCTAACTATAGAATACTGATCAATGATATCCAGGCCCTAAAGAGAAATTTGGACAGTGAGGTTTTCCCCAAAAGAATAATCTTTTCAGAGGAAATAATTTAAAAATCCAGTATCTGAAATACAATCCTTACTTTCTCATGGGGAGCTGAGCGTTCAGTAGGGACTTCCACCAAGTTTCCATCACTCTAGGATCAAACCCAAGTCAACAGGCATTTAATACTTATAAGAAAATAGCAGAAGCTGGCTATATTTTGTGAGAAAGTTATGCCGAAAAGCACACTATGAATTAGCTACACAGAGTCAGTACTTTAATGCTGCACGTATTACAACAACTGGTCATACCTTTTCGCTGTTTCCAAAGGGACCAGCTGCAACTTCAACCATTATACTTGCCCCATTCTGAAATTAAAGTTATTTTTCAAAAGTTAGTGGTTTAAAGCACCAAAACTTTCATACTACATTTACAAAAACCGCTTTTACAATTATAAACTGCATTTACAGTCCAGGATTGGAAAAATCCTGAATATCAAAGGGAATGCCCTGGTATTGTACAGTATTATACTGTATTGTTTTGCAATAAAAACATGTAGTCCAGCCTAAAATAATGTGGAAAAAAACCCAAAGAAGTCCACTAGATGTAGCTGGAATTTTAGATAAAAACATGTCAGCTTTTTCTGCCATGAGCTTTCTGCTTCAAAATAAAAGCAGGTTAACACTTGTACACAGTTCATACCACACTGCAAGTGATCACTGCAGAAAGTACTAGAGCATATTCCAATAAATGGGTGTTTAAAGCAAAAGAAGGAAAAAAACTGAGGGCAGTAATTTCTCAACATCACACCATCCCTCACACTAACTGGGGATGGTTTACTTCCGACCATGTGATTGCCACAAAAATTTAGGCCACTGTTGTCTTAAATGGGGAAAAATAGAAATCAGCTTTTCCACCTTGAGAACACTGCAAACACAGACCTGCTAAACAAAAATACTGCCCCAATGACCGGACATTTTTGGTTTTACTATAAATTCACAGACATACCTTTGTGATAAATGGTGTTATGAAGACAAAAAACACATCATATAGAAGGAGGAGGCCTAGAAGTATTACACAGGACTGGCAAAAAAAAGAGAAGAAAATATTACTGTGGGTTTTCAAGTATCACACAGCTAGATTCTGGTACCATTACTGTACCATGTTTTTTAATCCAGCATAACATTTAGAAAAGGATTAGTTTCTTTTAATAATTATTATAATTGGTAAAGATTATGTTTTTTAATACGTATTTCTTGCGTGTTGAAAACCTACTTCCTGACAGTAAACTTGCAGATTCATGGCAGTAGAATACTATCTTAAGGTAAACAACTTACAGTACCTTAAAGTTGGGCATTTTCAGTGTTTTAATGAAGTTTAGGCAGAAAGCAACTCCCAAAATATCTTGCAAAATCCAAGCCCACCTGAAAAAAAAAAAAAAAACAAAACATTTTTACAGGTGGTTCAAACTGCTGCTGGAATCTAGATTTTTCTGGAAATAGCAAGGAAAATTTCTCAGAAAGCAAGAAATTAAGTTTTCAGAATTACTGCTACCAAAACCACTAAAGTCCTAGTTTCAAGATGGTCAATTTATACCAGCCTCAGATCATAGACAGGTAACTGTTTGTGCTGGTAATGGGTGGGATAGAGTTCATTTTCTTCAGAATAGCTGGTAAGGGCTATGTTTGGGATTTGTGCTGGCAACAATGTTGATAACACAGGGATGTTGCAGTTACTGCTGGGCAGAGCTATTCCCTACGCTATTCTGCACCTCTTTTCTTCTCTGGCAATCATTAGCAATCGAGCTAGTTCTTCCTCATCTTCATAGTTTTTTATAACTTTAAATTACCACATAGTTCATTTGCATAGCTTTGTTCTCTATTACTCCCATGCTTGTTAAGCTTCAAAATACTCTCATGACTTTTTTGAAATTGGCACTGGAGTTTAGAAGGATGCTGTGCTCCAGGATTAGCTGTTTGCTGGGAAGTTCATTAACACTAATTATTCACCTTACTCTTAAGTCAGAATGTACCACTTACCTATCTTCATTTCGAAATACTGCCCAGACAACAGCTGCTGCTATGCAGAATATAGCAAGAAAAATAAGCCTCACTTCAATGGTTTTGTTGGAACATGTAATCCTAAAAAAAAATAATTAAATTAAAAGAGAAAGTCTGCAGCAGCCAAGACACACGCCTGTGCTATCACACATCCTTAAGCTGACAAGGTGTTCTCAACCCAAGAGTTTCTCTTTTGCCCATCTGTTCTGTACAGATTCAGGTGGCATTGTTCTTACGCCTGCAGCACCAATTCCATTCTGGGCTGCACTAAAAACAAGCCAAGAGGGGCTTGGATGGCCTGTCCTCATTCTAGCAAACATATCCAGGGAAGGCAGCAAGCAGATGAGTTTGTTTAATCCATTTCTGTTATGTAACAATTATACCAACTGAGCTATGTCAGTGAGGGACAGCCATGTCCTAATTGCACAAAATGCTAGTGGTGAGAAAAATCGATCTAAGGAAACATAATACAAGATTAAAAATGAAGTATTAAAAACTATGTATTGCAAAATTGTGAGCCAATATCCACTTCGACCACCTACTCAATTTTCTCTGACAGTTCTTGAACTGATAACTGCCAGAAGTAATGCCTCTCCTGCAGCTTATACAAAACCTGCTCTTTTCTACCTGATTACTACCTTTGATGGGCTACTGAATCATCTGACATGAATATCCTGCACTAAGTAGCATGGAAACCACATGGTTCACATAATTCCAAGTTCATAAACATTGTTCTTTTTGGGAAAAAGAACCATTTGTTGCATTAAACATTCCGTGAAAAAGGGAAAAGGCAGGGGAGGCAAACAGGGACACTCCCATACACCCTAATACATGCAGGATATTTAGCTCAGAGTGGTAAGAAGCACCTGTGTGTGCACTGGTAACACACACCTGGCTAAGTGAGGACTGTAACCACGACCTTCTCATATGGGTGACATGAGCAATGTGCTGTCTGCACTGAAAGTTAAAACTTGGCCGGTACAGCACAGGTTAAGAAGAGGGAAAAACTCCTCTACTGGCTATAGCACAGTACTTGCTCCAAACAGGATCAAATGTGCAGGATCCTCCCCTTATAGAGTTCCTTGAAGAACAAAATAAGCACATATGACAGACAACCAGAATTTTGTAAAACCAAGCTCAGATAGCCAAGCAGAGCCTTTCAAATTTTATTACAGAGTACTTTCAAATAAAGGTAATGCAGCAAATCTACAGCTATTGTTGTCGCTGTAGATTTGCTACAGACTGTAACTGCTGATTATGCTACAGATACCTTTAATATTTATTAAAGCAGCTTGTAATTTTTTCTTGCAACTATCCCACACACTAAAACCATACAGGAAACAATTTGTCAAACTGTTCTCATATTTTCATGCTGCCTTGAGTAGCAACCAGAAAACATCCAGAGGAAACCTGTCCTTTTTAATAACTGAAAGGTGCACAATACCTGCACTGCCCAAATGGGATTTCTCCAATTAATGCTGCAAGACAGTTGTACAGACTCATCGCAGATGCCAGGCAGAAGACTGATATTATAACATAAACTAAATAAAAACAATGAAGATGGCAATCAGTGACAAAAAACAGAAAACAGGAAGAAAACACAATAACATACATTTGATATTTTGTATTCAGGAGGTGTCTGGATCTGGCACTCGGTGATGTGGTTTAAGGGTTACAGTGATAGTCCTGAGTGGACAGTTGGACTGGATGATCTTGAATGTCTCTTTCAACCTTGAGGATTCTATGATTCCATGATATAAACTGTTAACAGTTATAGCAGTGCTCAACAGCCATTGGAGACCACAGTCAGCTGAGTACAGAAAATGCTGAATTCTGAGTGTCTCTGCCATGACAAAGTTCTCATCAAGTAAAACTTGACTCAGAGGTATCAGAATTGCTTTCTAGCCAGATCCTCACTACCAAAATACTAAAACCAAACACCAAATCCCAACTAGAAAAAAATGTTCTCATCAAGCAAACTCTAAACACTTCTAGGTTGTCACTGCCATCCTCCCAAGAATATTGACATAAATAATTTTTTTTTTTTTTGCTTGTCATTAGTCACCTCTCTTCCCCATGACTTCATTTAGAAAAAGCACTGTCAAGGTAGTCTTTGCAAGATAGCTGAATAAACCTTCTCTCCTTAAAGTAGGAAATGCATCCTTTCAACCCTCAACTTACACATGAAGAGAACAATTTAAAAAGTTACAATCATTTTAGTTTAGAAATCTTGCTTTTTAGACTTAAACATTTCATAAGATCATGTAGAAAAATAAGTCAAATGAGATTATTGTTTCTTACCTAACCATTTGTAGAAAAAATAAAGTAAGACCAGCATGACACAACAGATGACAACAAACAAGATAACTGTTACAGGGGTGAAAGTAACATTTTCTTCCTTCTTCCGTCGGGTTTCTCTCTCTCCAGGACTTGCTACTGCTTTCAGATTCTCACTGTTTTAAGAAAACAACAAACATATTTACTTCAGATGACAGATTATGAATATGTTTTACTATGATCAGAATTGTTGGTTCTAGAACATTTAGACTAACAAGGCTTCAGTTTAATCCTTCATACTATTATTAGACTTAAAACCACAGTAAATGGTATGGTTATTGTTTGAGTTTCCCTCCATTTTTTAATGAGGATATGCAGTTCCAACACAGCATTGATCACAAGGAAAAGATTCTTAACTGCACTCCTTTCCAATGGTGTGGTAATTGCCAACTGTAAGGGAGCACCTGCAACCAAAACCCTGATCCATGTGAAGAAAAGTAGTACTATACTCTTAAACTGCTTTTCAGGATGAAAACACTGAGCTCTATTAGTGCATCATCTCTGACTACAAAATTTATTGGGCTAAATATAGACAATCCGATAAATACGTCTACAATAAATCAAAATCATGGGTATTGCACACTCTTAAAACCTCAACTAGATATTAAGTGTCTGCAAAACCCATTCATGTCAGCAGAATGAAGCTAGCTATGTACTAGTTCTTTTACCCTTACACCTCATAATTACAGTCTGTGAAAGAAAAGTGGTTAATTGGGGATTTTCACTGGGAGTAAGATTTCTGTGCATACATACTCCATATTTATAAGGAGACTCCATGCAAAATAAGGAGACTTAAATTGCTGTGTTTGTTCTTTGAGCAGATAGCCCTTCTACTCTTTAGTACAGACCTATTGCAAACTGCCCATCAGATAGTGTGTTCCTGAGGAATCCCAGGACCCACCTACGAAACGCTGAATTCAGCACTGAAACAGCTACCTTCAAAAGAGAACAACCCACAGGAGCAAGGCACCTTCTTAGATGAATCACCTTCTCAGAAGACATGCTTTGAATTAGCAGCTTTTTTAAAAAATAAGCTCATCCTAGATTTATGAAAGAGCACTTTAACTAGTTTAATAAATTACATCGAGGTATTTTTAATATGGGAGACAGCACCACATTTTGTTATTTTAGCATTCAGTGCAGCCACACCCTGCAGCACTGCAGGGTGAAAAAGAAGCATAATCACATCCAACCTTTAAAAAAAGAAACACACACACCTCCCCTCCTTCTACTTCTTTAATCTCTTTAAAATAGCTAATTTGCGTAACTGTGGGAAAAAGGAAGCTGTTGTTATCACATACAATCCTCTCCTTGTTGTTCTGCGGAGCAAAGCACCAGAACACCACCGAGACCCTGAAGGTAGCAAAACACACTGGCCCATTTAGCATACACAGCCACCCAAGAAATACTGCAGAATAACGCCATGCTCTCAAAGGCCAGCTACAGCCAGTTTAACCCCAGACTAAAAACAATTCTGTGCATCACTTAAAGCTGTACACCCCTCAAGGACAGTGCAGAAACCCCTACTACCCCTTGCTTTCATGCCTTTGCCACATTCTGCACTGCTACTCCCTCTTCTCTCCACAGGGACTGCTGCTGCCTCCTTGTCCTTGCCCAGCCCTAGAGCTGCTGCTGCCCCAGCTCTGTTGCTCCACCAGATAACACACAAAGCTGAAGCAGATAAGCCAGGTTGGACTTTATCTGGAGGCAGCCAGACACCCAAACTGTGCTTTTCCCATTGCTCCTAGTGACAGGAGTGCTGCCCAGCCAGCTGGGATGAAGCAGCTGTACAGATCCCTGCCAATGCAGACGCTACATACAATACATATTTACCTCCTGAGTGACTGCACTTGAAAGGTGTAACTAAAATACCTAATTTCTATTGTGGATATTGGAGAATTATGATGCTTGTTACAGAGTGTTTGGTAATTTGTCAAAATGTTAACTCATGCCTCCTCCCTAGAGCTGTATTATCCCTCAGGGACTTTTACAATCTATGCTCGAGGTTCCTCAAAGACCTATGGTGATTTTTCAGAGGTTACAGTGCTCAAACATTTCATGCCAAAGCAGCTAATTGCACTTAGATCTTCTAATTTTTTAACTAACAACCCAAAAGAAAATAATTTCTCACTGGTCATAGTGACAGTTTTCACAAGCTTTGCAGTCTATGTAATTTAAGTAGCTCCATTTAACAAACTTACAGTTCTGCTACTCCGCTCCAGTAGCCTCCCAATGCCACTGTAAACACAGCAATTAAAAAGATGACAACCATACTGTAATCAAAATCTGGCAAAGGTGGTGAATACAGAGTCACATTGACTTCATTTCCAAGTACCTGAAATATAACATACAAGTTGGTTCATAAGGAGAACAAAGAAATTATATTGCTTATTTTCCAACATGATATACATCATGATTTCCTACTCATAATCTACACAATGCTGAGAAGAAGTTTTCAACTTATTGCACAAGACATGTCATATGTTTGCCAAGAAGCAATGCTTTCCATGCTACCTTTCAGGATGGTCAGGTTTGGAAACAAATCTATTACTACTCCTGTGTAAATACAGAGATAGCACAAGACAAAATGGTACTTCTTTGTATTCTTTCCATACTTGTGAGAAGTTGTGCCTCTAGCCCAAATGCCTCCCCAAAATATACCAAGTGCTATCAAAGACATCTGCTCTGCAGGAAAACACATCTAACTCAATCAACCTGAAATACAAACTCACAGGTCCACTGAGGTATCAGCAGAGATCTACCTCTAGCTCTCAAACCCACAAAACTCACAGTTCAGATACTGAATGAGGCTTCAGACAGAACGCAGTGATGGCTCAAGCTGGCAGAAAGTTATTTACCAACAGCTTTACACAAACACGATTTGAGATGGATTCAAATGAAAGGAAAGCAATTTGACACTACTTAAAAAATTTAAGACCTAAGAAAAAAAACAATCAGCTGAAGTACACAGAAGGAAATGGGAAAGAACACCGAGATGTAACTGGTAGTGAATTGTACAAAAATCTTGAAAGCAAAATCAAGGTGGTTCCATTTGACTGAAAGGTGAGATTTAAAAAACAAAGAAAGGATGATAATTTGACAGGAAATGGAAAGTAGTAGGAAAGACAGGTTTGCTGTTGCAGTCAAAGTAAGTCCAGACATCTAAAATAATTGTGCAGTGAGAACAGACTTCAGAGATGCAGAAAAAAACCCAGATTTGTTTACAGTCTGCAAGTGAGATAAAAGCAAGAGAGAGAAGAACACGCCAGACAGGTTTGGCTTCAGAAAGATCAAACTGGCACTAGAAAGACTGAATGAGAAGCCCAGTAGTAGAGTGGAATACAGGGGCCACATATGAAGAAAGCTGACTCATTTCAGCATCTGAATTTTCTAATTACAGATAATAACCTTTCTGCAGGCTAAAGAAGTCAGAATCATTCTTTTTGCCCGAAGTTATGGAAGGTCAGAAAACAAGGAATAAAATTAAATTCTAGTGAAACACTGCAGTTGTATGAAGTGGAACATAACATTAAAGGGAAAAACACCCTATTCAAATTACAGCATCCTCTAATTAAAAAAAAAAAAAACAACCAAAAAACCCAAAATAAAAAATGCCAAAAACCCCAAGAGGCTTATACATTTTTAGTATTCAGTTCCAACACATCTTAATCCAGTTTTTCCTTTAAGTTCCATGAATCTTACAAAGTATAATTCACATTAGAATCTAGAGCAATTGTTTCCTTTTGTTCCTATTGTTCCTCTCTTCACTAAAAACTTCCTAAGTCTCAACTTCCACTACTGGGAGCACTAGAATGAAACAGACTGCATGAGGTAACAACTCTGCAAGAGAGCTGTCCACTGACTAAAAGGTTTGTAACACTCTGCTATTGCTATCAAGACTCTTAACAGACCTGACTCTAATGGTGAAGGCTAACAGAGATGAAGCCTTGTCAAGAAAAAGTAAAAAGAATGCTTATACAAACTACTTGCCCTCAGACTGGTGCTGGTGCACCAGCTGATGCTGTCTTTCTCTTCTAAATAAAAGGAGAAAGCTGGAAGCTTTAAAGAGAATTAAACCAGAAATGCAACTGTAGTAGGAAGTGTGCAATGGCTGCCGGATTCTAAGCAGTGCATATCATTCAAAATAACAGCTGCCAGTGACATGACAGAAGGCTTTGGCAAAAAATTAGAGCAGAACCAGGAAAGATCACATGTAGTCTAGGCTGTGTTCCTCACTACTTTTATGAAGGCAGTCTCATTACAAGATAAAAATGAATTCTTTGATTCAGCAGCAGTATGAGACATCACCTGGCATACCAATCTACAGCAGAGGTGCTTTGGTGAGTTACTCCAGCTGTACAGAAGTGATTCTACATCATACCACTCCAAGCATAACTGGGCAATAAAGAAGTGCAGAGAAGATTCAGACCCAACTTGCCATAGTTCCCTTTCATGTTAGTAGAGCATCCTAAAATCACTCAACTAAGCAAACAACACTTATCTGACTTGTAGAAACAAATCTGAAGACAGAGGACAACCTGAATCCAACTACAATACTTATCAAGGCTGTGGCAGTCTGAAGATAGCACAAACCTTCAGTCATGTCAGTGCTCAGCAAGTACCTATCTTTAATGACGACAGTAAACAAACCAAAGTCCTACTAATCTAGGCAGTTTCAGTTTGCATACTTACCTAAGACAATCTCCTATGGCAGCTCTGAAGATTAAGAGCAGAAATGGTGAAGTGAGCTTGCAAATTCAACTCAAGAAGCTAAGACTACACAGTACTAGCCTCTGGTACCCACAGAAAAATGTGCAGTGCAACTCCTGCTTGGCAAAACTATTCAACTCTAAATTAAAAAAATCCAAAACAACAATATAACAACAACAGAAAAAGCCACACTGAAGAAAAGATACTGTTTTCCTTAAAACCCTGTGCAATATTTTGTTATCCTAATATTACATGCCAAGGAAAAGAAACTCCAAATACTCCCAAAACAAACTCCCCTGCTTATGCAGTGTAGGAGATACCACAACTGCCGCATTTTAATAACATGCATTTGGCATCTCACCATGAACTCACCAGCAGGAACTCAAACTACACTGCCTAACCACTCTGTAGCTGATGCTGTCACACTGTACAGAGGGAGCTCATCATCTGGCAAAGGCAAAAAAACTCTCAGTGTTTCCTCGAGATCCAACCTGCTCAGGTGCTGCTTGCCTGAAAGCTCTGGTGCCAGTAGCTACAAGAGCATCTGTTGTAGCTTCCGTGGTAAAGGAACATCCCTCTCAGGCTACAGCTCTTCATGCGTGTCAGGCACCTGCAGCTGTATCCCAGCCTACTGGAAGACAGCTTATCTTGTTCAGCAGGAAGACTTCTAAGGTTCCCCATCTCCAGTTACGTATTGTGTTCCCTGTTCTCAGTGTTCTAATCAATCATTCTCTCTCGTTCACCTGATTAGGAAATCAGTATTTCCACAACTAAATGTCCATCCTGTCCTAGGAATGAAAGCAGTATCTAAGCACATTTGAATCAGGCAGACATCCAGACCTGACCTGAAATTAATTTATTTGTTCAAATACCTAAGTTTATACAACCATAACATGCTGTAGTGCTATTACTTACCAGCTGCATATCTACTATGTCATTATATCTTATAAGAGCAACTGGAAGAGTGACATCTTCAAAATCAGTCTTGTTATCTGAAATAGCAGACTAAAAGAGAAAGTGTAAGTGATAAGTATGCTGAGCCTATTTGCAAAGTAGGTTAGATCCCTAAATGCAGATTATCCTTTCAATTTCAGTGTATTTGTAGGAAGGTAAAAACCAAAAAGCTCATTCATCACCCTTTGCAAAAGGTTAATAAAGACAGATGTACTTAAATCAAACCAGATGATACTACCAACACATCTGCATTCATACAGTTCTTGTGCTTTTATAGTATTACAAGGGATAATCAAAAATGTTTTTAATTTCTACACTTCTAAAACAAGATTCACTTTCTGTGATAATCACACAAATTCATAAATTGTACATATTTGTACATACATGTTGCAGCTCCAATAGAGACCAAAAAAGCAATGAGATCTCACAATACCTTTTTTTATTTCCAATTTTGGATTACATTTTCCTAGCTCATTTTTATCACAAATGTCTAAAACAGTATCACCTAAGTTTACACAGAGTTCAGAACGCACTAAAACTAGGGAATGATAAAGACAAGTATTTGCATTCAGAAATGTGTTTGAAGATACAAAGAACATTTACAAATGCAGCTCAGCTGTAGCTCCTCTTAGCTGATGTAACCCAGCACTGCACAGCCCCACCAGCACAGCTCTGTGGAGAGGGTAAATGACTCGTGCTGGAATCCCACACGGGGTCAGGCTCCTCTGCTTTTGGGGCTTCTCTCAGCTAACCTTGCACAGCACTGCATGGGACCAAACAAACAAGACACTATTTCACTACAGAAGAAAACTGTATGTTGTAACTTACCAGCCTAGATTTACTGGCAATCAAGAGCATTTTAGCACCCGAACTTTGTGCAATTCTTGCTTTCTCCAAGAAAGTGCAATTTCCTCTCATCACTACAACTGCTTTGTCTTTCATTAAGCCAGAAGGAACCTCAGATGAACTGCAGAGGACTGTAGAAGTCAGGTTTTCCAGAGTCCTGAAAGTCTGCAGAGAAAGAGGGAGAGAAGGAATGTGATTAAAGCAGGAAATTTGATATTACAAACAAATTAATCCAGATGACTACATTACTACACTCTTTAACTTGAGATTTGCCAGAAAGAGGTGTAACAGAAAAGAATGATTAATTCAGGAATATAAAATCACAGCAGTAGTTTCTGCAGCCTGCAATACTGAGGGACATTTAGAGCAGCATAGAGCTGAAATTATCTGGCTATTTCTAAGTGCAATTTCACAGCAGTTGGTATTGTAATTTAAACATAAGAAACTGATTACACAGGAAAATCACTGCTTGTAGTTTGGGGGACTCTGGTGTACACTCTGTGATATTTCCAGGCTTTACAAGCCAAAAGAGCACTGATGGATACAACACAACCAGAGGTCCAAAGTATAATGCTTGTTTAAAACCAGCTGTTCAGGCTAATAACGTATTACCTACATCATCATCATCTCCTTGTTTCAAAATTTAATTTCATAGTGACAATTATCTTGACACGATTGTCAGTTTTCTTTATTTGGTCAAGACATCCCAGTGGCCAAAGTGGCACAGCAAAGACGTCTGGGGCAGACAAATGATTTTTGCTGTGTCTTATACTGAGTTAGTCTGCAAATGAACAACAGAATGGAAGGCAGAGTGCCTTGATCACTGCCAAACACAAAGTATTTCCTGTTTATAAGAATACCTAAAGAACATTTATTTCTGACTCACACCAACACACTCAGAAAATAAAGCATGATGGTATATTTCAGATAATCTCCTATTACACCATGTGTTTTCAAGACAATTAAACAGTACCTCAAACTGATGAACCAATATAAAAAAAAAAGTTTCAGTTTACCAATTTTTGTAAACAAATAAATAGAATTTTAACTCCCAAATATAAAACTTAGACACATAAGGACAACAGCTGAAGGAAAAAATTTAACAGGATAAAATGAATATATAAACACATTAAAAACTGGTTCTAAGCACAGAGAGAGTATTCCCTTTGTAAACTCTAGAAGCCAACTCTTTGAAGGATAGAAATGTTCACTATCAGGTTGGTTCTTTTTGAGTGGTCTGGGGGGAAGGGGACAACATGAACCGAAATGGCAAATATTCAGTGTAGCACATATTTAACTCGAAATTTTGAAGACCAATTATAGTTGACTCAAATTCATACTGCATTCTAGTTTTCTTACAGAGTTTGACTACAAGCTACTTACAGCATTGTCCAAGGTTTTTGGAAGAGTTACCCAGTTGGAATTGTAAATGATGCAGTAATCCTTAGTTACTGGAGGCACTCCACTTCCAGAGGCGTGCAGGATCCCCTCATCAGCAGCTACCTGCAATAGACCACAGTGTTCTGAGTTAAACCAAGTTCAGAATATCAGTTATACAAACATTCTTCCAAAAAGCTCAAGAAGAGAAAGGGCTGTTAGGAGAAAAGGAATCTACTCAATTATCCTACATAATTATTGATTCCATGAGAGATGGGGAGCTTGAGAGCAGGTTGGAAAACTGGTAATAACCTAGTTACTATATAGTGCTGCTTATCCTCTTTGCAAATACAGTGTATTTACGACATGCACAGTTCATATCACCAAGCAGAATACCAGCAAGAAACCAATGCAAATTATTTCAGATTCTCTTCTATTGTATCTTCCAAAAAGTGTAAAATTTTACATGCAAAGCAATTAGAACAGTGCATAGAAAACAGATGAAGTTCTAGAGTCTTCCCTCCTTGCAGACTCTAGAATTTTCCCTCCTAATAAAGTATGGGACTATATGTATTATATATATATATATGTACCATATGACAATTCCCAAAATATTTTTTTGTCAAGTAACTGTAAACATGAAGAGACCAACTAGTGCACTTTAAGAAGAATTTGTGTGGTTAAGGAAATATCGGTGTTTCTCAAGATTAGAGTCCCTCACATAATATGATTCCTGTTATTTACAAATACAGCTGAATTTTTAAATTTCTGATAATTTTAGGAATATATACATCTCCCCAGACATTAATAAAGGTCAGGTAACTAAGTGGATAAATGAACAGACTACAGATTAGATGCAACTACAGCTATGAAACAGTGAAAACAAATAAACATTATTTGCATCTCAAAGAAGCATCACCATTAAAAAACTGGAAGATGATCTTATTTCAATTGTTTGTCTTGAAACTGACCTCAACAGCAAGAAGCATCATTAGATTAAGCAAAAAATTAAATCCTGCTGTAAATTCCTGCTTTGTATAAAAAACCACTAACATATTACGTTAGAAGTAGGCATGGGTATGGGGGAGAAGCCCAAATAGTTAGATATACAATGCTAAGCATTAACAGTGCTAGAGAGGCATTTCTCCTCAAGCTAGATCTGTATTCTGCAGCAAGGGAGAACTGGAGAGAAAATAAAAGCATGTGATGATATTGTTTCAGAGGTTTATGTCTGCCTGGTTTGAATAGCAAAAAAGCTTCTTCAGAGGAATCCATTATATTGGCCCCAGCGCATGAACATCTGCTGGGAGAACTGTGTCAAAGGGCCTGAGCACATTAACTGTTTAACACAGAACAGTTCTTCAGCTGTCAGCTAAAATAAATTGTTCCATGATTTATGATCAGCACAAAAATGATCGAGCTTCCCTCTTAAGTGCACTCACCTAGAAGTACAAACTAATGGTGAATTAAAAGCAGTAAAGACTCCCAACACGTGCAAAGCCCAGAGGTTTACATCCATTAAAATCTCTTTCTGCTTCACCAAGTTGAATAGTAAGTGTCTTCTGGGTTTTAGGAAACCAAGTGTTAATGTGACTCAAGCATAAATCTACCTAGAAGGAGTGATTACTTGCTTATTTGGTACACATGTTTTGTTTGGCAAGCTTCTCTTCCCTGACGATTAATCAGGGAACACAATTCATCCTCATGAGGTGGACGGAGGCAGGACCTGAGCATGACGTGTGCCCACACCTATTCATTGCTGAGCTCTAAAGACAGCATTTGGAAGTTAAAAATTAAAAGAAATGCTACATGATGTGCCTCACTTGGAACATCCCCAGGGAAGTCCTGTTACTTTCTGATTGCTTCAGTATCCTTCTTTCACAACAGACAAGGGCTACTGGTTTGAGTAGGTGGCCCAGCAGTCAGCTGTGCCACTGAACAAATCCTACTCTCAGTATACATACAAAGCTAACATTTCTCAACGAGCACATTTTCAATCTTGTTACTTAAGAACAAGACTAAGCGTGTGATCACAAAAACACCTCTTGAAAAGATTAACCTGGTTCCCTAGGCTGACTTGTTCTGGCATAAAAGCATTCCCACATGGAGAAGAGGCATGACAGCCGCCCTTACCTAAAGGGGCATCACCATCTCCTTTCACTTCAAGTTCAGACAATTCCCAACGGCCCCTCACCTCCAAACAAATTCCTTCCTATTTTATGAGATAGTTCTCTTATCATATTTCCTTCCCTTATCACCTTTAAATTTTTGTTGTATAATTCTTTAACTTTGACAAAGAAAAAGTCTCATTCTGTCTCTTAATCCCTAATTTTCCAAACGTGTCCCTGTCACTGCAGGGATATAAGCCTGGGCTGACTACTCAGCTTTGGAGTGTACCAGTAACCCCACTACGTAGAATACAGGAAATCAGATGAACCAGTAGACACAGGGACCAAACTAAGCCTATATTTACAACATCCATCACAATTAGTACCTAGATAAGACATACAGAAACTCAAAGGTATAGGCTGAGGATAAGGTAGCCTGTACATAGCAAGTGACAACACAAAGCCTGCAGAAACATAAAAAAGCAGGAAAAAAATAGCCATGAATAGAACAACTCTCATTTTGTTGTTCCGCCAGTGGCCATGTGACACACACAAATCAGCCCCTCTCCCTCCCTCCAGGCACTGTGGCCCAGGAGAACAGGAGGGAGAGCAGCAGTGGTCCTTCCCCAAACCCAACTCCCCACGCTGTTAATGCCAAGAGACTGTTCCTGAGGCAGAATGACCTGGTCCAATGCTCACCACTGCTACAACTGCATCTGTAGAGCAAAGAACGAGGCAGGACACAGGGCCTGGAGTCTTATAAGAGGGCAGAACCCCCTTCCCTTGCCAGCAGCAGCAAACCACTGGGTTAAGGAGCAAAGCTACTCTTCAGAAAACCCCAACACACCAGTGACAGCTACGTGTGACTCAGGAAAAGCAAGGGAGACAAGTTACCTCCCCCACAGGCATTCTCAAGGTACTAACAGACTGTGCTGTGCACCTGTTGCTGAGCATAGCCAATGGTGACTTCCTACACAGGAAAGAAGTATTCTGCATCCTGTCTTACCAAAACAACATAAAAACTTCGTTAAAATTAAGTAAACAAAAAACCTCAACAACAAAACGATTTCGTGGAACAGCATTTAATGCACACATGTCCTTTATACTGCCTAAACAGATTATGGAGGTTTCTGACTTCCTTATTTCACTACCCCATTTGGCAGAAGGTGGTCTGCCAGATTTCCACGGCACTGTACAGCTGTGGAGAGGGAGAAGCCGTGAATATGTGCCAGATCGAAACCAAAACTGCACTGAAGATGAACAAGACAAAAGTCAGGACATATACGCACGCTAGGAGCTTCCCCCATCCCCGCATCCAAATTTGAACACCTCTAGAAACACCAGGTTTATCCACGCAGGCACCCGTGCGATTTGTTATCTCAACTCCCAAGGCGTGACCGGAGCTGGCCCGGCCTGTGCTCCCCGGGCCCGGTGGGGGGAACCGAGAGGCCTGGCCCGAGGCGCGCCCAGGAGGCCCAAAGCCCCCGGGCCACACTCCAGCCCAACCCGCCCCGAGGCGCTCGGAGGCAGGGGGAGCCGAGCCCAGCCCAGCCGCGGGAGATGGAGCTGCGCCGGCCCTGCCCGCCGCGGCCGGGGAGCTCCCGGGAACGTGCCCGGGGATAAGGCGGGCAGAGGGAGCCCCGCGGCCGGCAGCGAAGAGAAGCGACAGGCGGCCCCATCCGCCGGGGCCGCCCCGCGTG
>VZTF01003765.1:278988-294305 GCA_013397755.1 Cnemophilus loriae | reverse complement strand
GTGTTTATGTGTCCGTGTGTTCTTTCGCTGCTGTTCGCGCGGGATCGGTGGCTGTCAGCGTGTCGGGGTATCCACGCAGCAGCTCCCAATGTTTTAGGTAGTGACGGGCTCACTGAAACCCCTCAGAGCCCTTACGAGTAAAAGGAAACGGCCGTGTTTGCCCCGTGTCTCCCGACACAAAGCAATCCGAGTGCTTCGCCTCCGTCCAGCTCTCGCAGAGCCGTGGGAAAGAGGTGTGGTGATGATAGCAGGATGCCGTACGTGAGAGCAACAAGTACAAGAAACAGCAAAGTGTGACCTATAACACAAGGTTGAGGAAGTTGCGTTGTTTGCTCTTTAAAAAAAAAAACAAAACAAACCAACAAGCGCATTTCAGAGATGTCTTCCAGGTTTCGAAAGTATTAACAGGGCTGTGATGCATCAGATGAAAGCAAGGATTTGCAGGAAGGAGATGGGCTGAAACAGCTCCATGATTTACCCGCAAAGGAAGTTGTGCAACATCTCTTTTTTCACTGGAGGTTTTCCAGCACTGGTTCCGCGGTTCCCCCTTGCCCCTTCCCGGGGCCTGCCGGAGGGCCAGCGTACACAGGGAAGAGGAACGGGTGGAGATAAGAAAGATTGTTGTAGATAGAAGGGAGTGTGGCCATGACTGAGACGGCAGAGGCGTGAGGGAAAGGGAGCTGCAAGAGGATGAGAGTTGAGCTCCACTTCAGCATCAGTAAATCAAAGCCTCAAGTGGGTAACTCAGTTTGAGTTGCTCACAAACTAAGTGTTTATTAGTTATTATTACTGAGGAAGGAGATTCCTGCACGCATGGTTTTGTCCTCTCTGTGCATTTAAAGACAAAGGCATATAGAACATCACAGAGAACATTCCCCACTGCATTATGGCAAATTGTCAGGAAGCTGTTCTGTTGCTGTAAAAATCTGAGTAACCTTTACATACCTGTACATAAGCAGTGTTTTGATCAATACCGATATTTTGATGGTAACAGACAGGCTTTTTATTTCACTCAGTGACAATCTGCATTTCATCATTATATCAGCAACAGAACAGGCTTATGCATCTTGTAGAACTGTTGAACTGCAAAAGTGTGTCTAACCATTTCATGTGCTTAAACGGTTAAACAGATAATGGTGCACTATGACACAACTAATAATTCATATTCTATGCAGAATTGATATTTAAAAAAAACAGGCTAGTACATTGTCCATCTGTGTGTTTCTATTTTGGTGCTGTTGTCAGAGTAACCATGACACTTTACGCCAACTACTATCTCTTCTTCTGAGTCTAACAAGATCTGGATGACAAATGAATACTGATTTACTTCAATAAATCTGCCAGTTCTGTGATCTGTAATGAGCTATGGATATGTACATTACACTGTATTTCGGGCATGGAAGAAGTGTTTAATTTGAATTGCAAGTGCGTAGCTGCTCCCAGGATCAGATTCCATGGCGGCATGTTCTGTCCTGCCGCATACTGATCCTTCTCCTTGTGTTCCCCAGGAAAACACAGCAGTTTTTATTCTGTCTGCAGCTGGAAATAAAAATGGGCCAAGGAGAAATGAATACAATTTCCTCTGAATAAAAGGAAATTGCTCTCTCAAAAAGTGTATGTTTGGTTTGATGTCCCCTGTCTTGATGGTTGTTTAAAGATATTGTGAAAACATCTTTTACACTAAACACATATTCTGCAGTCCAGTGGGACTTTGTGGATTAGAAATACCTGCACTGAAAAGCCGTGGAGGGGGAGCTTAGGATATCAGTTTAGGATATTTCAGAGGGATTTAGGATATCAGTGAAAACTTATTAGGTGATCTTTATTGGCAACTTCAGTAGTCCCTCATTTTTACCATTAGCTTTAATATGCAACCAAAACTAAAAACATGATCTATTCTCGTATTTCAACACTGAGAAAAACTAGATTTTGTCCATATATGTGATTTCCAATGCCAGGCAGAAGAAATTTAGGCTATAAAGACATTCACAGCTTGAAGAATGACTTCAAAGCCTAAAGGATCCTTCTTTATTTTTTTCCAGTTTTAAACCTCAAATTCCTTATTTGCAATGAACAATATAACCCTACTCATAACCAGTGTAAGATACTAAAGATCTGTACCAAGAATTGTATCCTTTCTGTACCACCATAATCTTCCCATCAGAGAGAAGAGCAACACCACTCTCAAAAAAATTCCTTTCCCAACCAAAACATCAGCATGGGATAAAATCCGTAACTCAACTCAGGCATTCCTAAAGTGTTAAGGAATGGAGATGCTTAATGTAGGCATTGAGGACATTCGTTAGAAAGTGGAAACTGAATCTAAATAACAATTAGCACAGAAAATAAACTACTTGAATAATACTATGCATATATTGAAATCCTTTTCATGGGAATAATGAAATTAATCCTTTCCTTCTCTCTGCTGTTTTCCACCACTTACACATACTTTTAAACACTAATGATTTCACTCACAAGGAAAGAAATCCAAAATACCGTCTATTCCAGAGCTGTTCTCCTAATTCTAACATTGCATTAAGCACTAATTTATATTTTTTCATAAGGATCAGCCTCTTGGCTTTTCAGTAAAAGTATCCCAGCCAATCTGCCTTTTTCTATTACTTTCCCTGTATCTCCTTATGCAATTAAATTCGCTCTTCCAATAGCTTAACTTTGAATTATTGTCTAATTCTGTTAATTTTGCATAAAATGCCATAAACAGAAGATAGCTCCTTCCTAGGCAGGCAGATGTGGAAGGGTGACTATCAGCATGAGGTATTTTAGAGAAACATTGCATAATTTTTAGAGGACTAAGATTGCAAAAGCAACTGGACTCTGCTTATCAAACAGTTATGTCACACAAGAATCAGGACAGAGGGGATTTGGGGTTCATTGATCAATACACAAGCTTCAAAGGGATCAAGGAATTTTTAACATGTATTAATTTCAAAAAACTAAGAAAGAACGCTGACCCAAATGCTGCACATATTTCTAAGAAATTTAGTAGGCAGTAGAGTAATAGGACAGAATAAAGCAGGTGACGAGGAAAAGGAAATTGCTTAACCAAAAAATATTTTTCTCCATCCTATAAATTCTTTCAGTGCTTCATACTTTCACAGCTTTTTGGCTAGAGTCTGGAACAAAGCAGCAAAATAACACTGTGAAACCTATTGATTAAAAGGGTACAGGAAACATTGCTAAAACCTGCTGTCTCTGTGAGACAGGCACACATGGCAGTGATAGGGACATGAGCAACCGCCCGATGGGACATGTATCTCCTGGCAAGAGAGTGATCCAAAACATACAAAGGACAGCATTTAAGAATTATTTATTAATAAAAGCACGTGTTTAGCAACTTTTCCTCATGTACCAACAGTCTTATCTGAACACTAGTAAATATTAATTTCTGCAAGGAAGAGATACCCTAGTTCACTGAATATTATGCAGCAGAGACAGTAACTAATTTAAATGCATTTTCAAGGTAATGTTTAAACTAGTTGAAAGAAACTAGTGAAAGCCTTACTCATACACCATTATGCAGCGAGGCCCCATTAGCATGCATTAATGAAGCACTGTAAACCTTACTTTTGAATTACATTGTTAAGATTGTGTCACACCCTCAAAGGCATTGAGTCAGGTTTTAATATTGCCTGGTGGTAGAGACTGCAAGGGTGTATGTGGGCAACTGCATTTAAAAGGGTATTTCTTTCACCATCAATCTGCAGCTTCAGCTCATGTTGAGTCCAGACTTTCAAACTTGCATATGTTAGATCAATTTTTTAAAAACAGATTTCTGACTAGAATGAGTGCCATTGTTTTGTCAGATCTATGAATCCTTAATAACACACAGCTCACTAATTACTGGTTATTAGGACAGTCTTCATTCACCTTTAGACTCAGGTAAGTTATGTAAAATGTATACATATTTCTTAAGCACCAGCAAGATCAGATGCATGTAAATACACTATTATATATAAAATAAAAATAATCCTGTAACCAAACACTTTTCCTAGCTCTTTGATGAAGAAATATGAAATTAATTAGTCATCCACTTGTCCAGGCCAATGTCAGCTTTAAAAGCACATCGAATTCTCTCCCACTGATTCAAATGTAGATTTTAAGTCCATTTTAAATTTTTCAGTAAGCCAGAGCAATCATACTAATTTCAGGTTAAAAGAATGGCTTATGTCCTTACACATTACTTAAGATGGAGGTCTAAAAATATACATATATATTAAAACAGTAAAATATATAATTCAACTTTTTTTTGCCCCTGAATTAGGGTGGGCCCTTAGTAATAATAACCTTAGTTTTGTTCAGTTTGGATTCACATGCAAATATCAGAGGAAACTTAAAATTTGTTAGAATATTCTTCCCATTTACATTGTTTTAATACCTACAAAAAATTTAAAAGATTCACTGAACAAAGTAGTTTCAATACAGTTTTGTGGTCTTAATTTCATGAGTAATTTATTGTAGAGGTCTCAACAGACACCTCAAAGCTGTTGTTCTTGTCCAGTTGTTACTACTCTCAGATTAAAACTAGGTTAAAAGAACTTCCATTTGAACTAAGGTTTTGGGTATCATTTTAGGATATTGGTCATGCTAATGGGATGCACATAAACAGGGTGTATGGAACAAGTGACAACCACAAGGTGTTCCGTAGCCACACTGCAATGCTTGATAAGCTGGGTTTGGGCAGTGCAGAGGCCAAAGCAGACGATGCCATGGGAGCCCTGTACACCCCACTCTTCCTGAAAGGGCACAGGTTTTAGTTATGACCACCCTCGTAACTAAAGCTTGCTCATCTCTAAGTTCCCAGGTGAAGACAGGAGCTGTAGTTCAGTATCAAGCACCTCAAGTCGGGAGCTTTTTTGGCACAAGGACACATACTAGTAACATCCCTGTCTACTCAAAGTGCTTTCATTATTTTGTTTCATCTTTCCGTTCTCTACATAACAGCGGGAGAAAAAGTATTAATGGAAATCTGGTATAGCCATGGTGACCTTCTGGCATCTCAGTGTGCAGAGAGTCCAATAAACTACCACCCAAACTTCCTCAGGCACAAGGAAGTCTTCATGACCTTTCCCTCCAACCCATCCATATCCTCCCAATACCTGGAATCTGAAAATCAAATGGATCCAGTTAGTTTCCCTGAAGTTTTGGTAGTGCAGTGGACCAAAGGCATGTACCCTTTTAACTACTGCTATTTTGTATTAATGCTAGGTATTATTTAGTTTGTGTTTCATTGGGTGCAGCAAGCCTTGGCATTTAGAACACCTGCAACCTCATATATAGTGGGAAAAAAAAGAGAAAAAGCCCTCCTGTCTTCCAAACATATATGTGACATCAGTCTGCAACTGCTGAAACCAGAGCTACCTTTCTGGGTGGCTCCATACTTTCTGAAAACAGCTTGGCAAGCCACTGCAGGAAGAGGATACTGCCATTCATTAAAGTTATATCGGCAATCTGTGTCTCAAAGTCCCAGCTTAGTCATGCATTTAAGTGCCTAATTTCCTCCATATACCAATTATGCACATATTATGGGGATTTTCTAATTGATATCAAAGCTGTCTTGTGCATTGCAGATAAGAAACATCAACATGAGCATGTTCTGCTCACTGCTCCTTCCTCATAAATGTGCACCACATTGCCTCTCTGTGGCTAAATCTCTCTCACTTCCATACCTCATTTTTTCTATAGTTCCTGATCAGCCTGTTAGCCTCTTGAACACCTTCCCTGCAGTAGGAAGAGATAAGCGATAACAAGGAGACTTTATGCTTTCATATAGCAAAGTACAAAACCAGGTCAGAGCTGTGTGTGATGAAAAGTTTTAAGTAACTCCACAGCTTAAGGCTCTGTTGAGGAAACAACTGTCCAAAACGCCAGTTCTTAGAGAGGACCTATTCTGTATAGGATGAGAAACCTTTTACAAACACAATGTAACCACACGAATATTAGCAGGAAAACCACTAATGTAAGTACCTTGGGCCTTCAGTGTCAGACAAATCACTGTGTATGAAGGAAGGACAGTTTATCTGCAGAAGTCCAGGCACCAACCACTTACAGCATCTCTTTAGGCACTCAGGACTCCACCTTTATAGGTAGGCAGCTAAAATTTTGAATTTCAAGCATTAACCACAAAGTATTTGGAAACCTTACAGGAACCCACTCACCAGAGAATATCTCAACACCACTGTGAAACAGCACTGTTTTCTTCCTGTAGTTCCGCAGCGACTATGAAAGGTAGACAAGATGGTTCTTATTTTCAACTGTTAGGTTTTGAGAGCAATGTCACAGTGCTGACAGCAAAGTAAATCCAAACACGGTCAGGAGCAGCCATTTAATCGTCTTTCACTGACAGACTGGAGTTTCTTTTTTCAGTGTTACCATATTTAGTAATATATAATGAATTTCATGAACATGGAATTTAACACTGTTGAATTGTGCTTATTCTTGCTGGCATAGTAAGATTAAGGGTATTTATTAATCTCTTAACACTTTTTGTCTATACAGAGTGGAAACTACAACAGCACCTGGTAGTCCAATATGGCAAGAGCATACAAAGGAATAGTACCACATGTGTGGGTTGCAAGTTATCATATTACAGGCTAACTTGGAGCATAGCATTGACACCCTATAATTGGTATAAAGCTGCTCTGCAGGAGATAAAAAGACATATTAGGTTGTGAAAAAGACAAATACCTTTTCTATATACTGACCACAGATTTATGCAGTATTATGGGACAATCAGTAAAGCCTAGGAGGAACACCAAGGGATAAGACAGCCAGAAATGAGAATACCTCCTCATCCCGGATTTTTTTTTCCAAGGAAGCAAACAGTGCTGAGACCGTTCCAGACTATACAAAAAACAGTCGACCGTGCTCTGCTTGCAAGTTATTTTACTTCTGACTAAAAAAAGGAACCGTAAAATGGCATCAAGTCAGAGCTATAATGTTTCTTGATTGTCTTGATGTGAGGTCTTCACAGTCTACAATGTAGATGAAAAAGTCTGATCAATTGGCATTATTTCTGTATTTTATTTCAGTCAAGCTCAAAAAACCCACAATGGAGTAAGAGCTTGCATTGAACAGAAAAGGCTTGATGTAAAACTGTGCTCTCTAGTGGAGAAATTTCATTCTGTGCAATAAAAGTTCAAGCCATGCTGATCCATCCACTTTACCAAAAGTTTTTCAGTGCAGAGAAAATATCAAGATTTTCTACAATATGAAGAGAGTGCAAATGCCCAGTTCAACATATTTATTGTAATTAAGATAGGCTCATACTGAGTTACATGACAGATTATAGGTACATAAGGTTTCTAAATATAGAACAAAAAATACTTAAGCCCTAAGACATGTGTTTGTGTTTGTTAGATTTTTAAAAGTAATGACACTTTTAATGAAATAGCAAAACATTTCTTTTTAATGATGTTTCACTTTATTATGGTCCTATATAAAACGATATAGTCTGATGAAAATAGGTTAGTTTTACACCAGATAGTGCTACTTGGTTTACATGATCAAAACTAGGATTTTTCTCTAAATAAGTGTTTAATAAAAAATTTTCTGTTCATTTATTTTTAGAGAGAAGAACTGAAATGATCACCAACTTCTTTATTTCTAGTTACACCACTAATTTTAAATCTACTGAATGGGTCTTCAAGAAACCCTAACTTCTGTTCAATGTGTTTTCTTACAGTGTTAACAAAACACAGCCCATTTTCTTCATGACAGCTGCCCTATCACCATTTTTTCTGGGCAGGTATAGATGACTGAATGCATTAACTCAGCATAATAGCAGATGAATTAGAATCTATTCTTTCAAACAACTTGGCCACTTCATGCTTCCTCAACAGTATACAGGATTTATCTTCTTTAAACTCTATATCTTAACTAGGCTGTTAGAGTATGTCTGAAGTTAGAAGACAGAAATATGAAAGACTTGCAAAAGCTAAATGTACAGTCAACTACACTAACTTTAAAATATATTAAAATTTGGTGTGTGTTCTAATTCAAGAGTAAGGATCTAGCAAGACATGGGTATTAGATTTCTCTTATGTGGTTACAGAATGTTATGATCAGCTGTTGACTGTTACAGAAAGTAATACACACTCTTCCTTTTTGGCCTTAAAAGATAAAATATGGGGGCAGGGAAAAGCTGGTTTTTTTAACATATAAAGAAACACAGAGCTACCTTTCATGTTTAAGTCCTAGTATACTCAGAAAAGGCAGCCTAACAACTCAGCAAAGCCAGCAGCCTAGATTTAAGAAGCATCACAAGCTACAAAGAGAATCATACAAGTTAAAATATTTGCCAGCTATAAATTTTTTTTTAATGGAAAAAAGTTCATGACTGATCTTCTGCCTAGAGCAAGGGAGGAGTTTGCTGACTTCCAGCATAACTTGTGCTGATATGGCAGCAATTTAAACACTTGTATTCAGTTATTCCCATGAGAGCAAGCAGATTTCCCAAGTTTCTACACCGATAGTCATTCCGAATTCTAAGCTGGGGAACAATTGTCAGTGATTGGGTAAAAGAAAAACCTAGTTCTGTTTCAGCACTTTTGTCATATCATTTAATAGAAAGATGAATAAGAACTAAGTAATAAACTGTAGTTTGAGTATGTCTAAATATTTATGGATATTTATTTAAATATTTATGAAGTACTGGAACTCTGCAAAATGCTGTTTCCGTTTAATATTCTCCTGCAGCTTTTCACAATATTCTTTAAATGTGTGTCCTTCACATGGCCGTATCACTTACACCACATGCAAGAAAAAATTCATTTCCTATAAAACAGTCTTGAAATTAAGGAGCCAGAAAGACAAGCAAGATATCCCTTGAAGGCTTGTGTGATTACTTTTACAGAAAGGTAACAAAGAGAGGGATCTTAAATATGTTTCATTTAAAATTCAATGGTAGTCATGCAAAATAAACACACAGTTGTGAGCATATTGTAGCACCACTGGAAGTTAGCTGCTAGGTACAATTAGGTGTGCTGCAGTAATAGCTGCCAGTCACAGCAGTGAGTGTGCATGGATGGGAGGCAGCCCAGTCAGTGGGAGACGTCTCTTGTTCTAAGTCTCATTTGAGAGTCAGAATGTTTGCAAAAGTTCCATTTTTAGATACAAAAGTGTTATCTCGGCAAGGCAGAAGTTTCACTGTGTTTTGCAGACTCAGCTAACTATCCTACATTAGAGTTCATTCACCACCAAAAGGCATTAAAAAAATACCAAAGATTTTTGCATTAGCTTGTAAAGCATCTACAAAACAGGTCCAAAGTTATATGACAGCTACAAGATCGTACTTAGCAACTCAGTTTAGCCCATGTAAGAAGTGAAAACGTGCAATACCTTCCAATTAAATCTCCTCTGCATTCCCTGAGAGAAGAAAAAGACAGATGCCAAAATCGCAGACACTTCACACTGACTTCCAATCCCATCTTACATGACAGCTTTGACAGGTTTTTGGGACAGAGCTGGGAAGTCATTCACAGTGACAAATTACAGTTGCTACTACAACACTACCATGACAGACCATTTTAAGGATAGTTTACAATAACTCTTTCAGAAGATATTGTGCAAAGAACACCAAAGCTTGTACTGACCTATTTTTAATTCAGGTACTCTCCCTACTCCATGATAACAAGGTTTTAGAGAATATGAAAGCACAGTCCAGGGGGTCCTCATAAGACAGAGCAGATTTCAGCCTTCTCTCAGTTTCCTATATTTCAGCAGTTGCAGAAGTGCCATTTGTGTAGCCACCTTTAGACTTCATGTGGTCCTGAATTGATACAGCCTAGAAAAAATAAAGCTTATTAGAACATGCATTTTATAAATTCTGGTTGCCAGAGCAATTATTAAAGGTATCAATTTGAAAGGGCAGGTGGGCCATATGTTTACAGTGCTGAGTCCCAACTGTAGTAGGGAGAAATAACAACTAAATCCAGGACTGTTAAATACTATTTTAAGTCAGTGTTTGAGATGCATTTTGCTATATAAAATCCACTTATTCTTACACCTCTCACCCTGGCACAGCTTTGACTTCAAGGTGATTTGGTTCTAGTATCAAGTGCATCTATAGAATCTGTATCCAAAAGATTCTCATCATGTGTAAAGATACTGAGGAAATGAGCACTTCCTGCTCAGCATATCTCCCACAGTATCTCATGTTTACAAACCAAAAGACAGTTCTGTTCTGATGCTACTCTATTGATTAAAAAAGTCAGATTTTTCTCTCTCTTACAATTATCTAGTATTTTATGAGCTACCTGCTCTTCAGGTTGCTGAGGGGAGCTTTGTGCTTTTCCCAGAGGTGCACACTTACTGAGGAATAGTCACTACTCATGTCTCCGGCCCCGACGTGCGCGGTGTGTACAAAGTTCATTGGCTCTCCTATCATATTCCGGTCCAGTCTCTGACGCCTCTTCTACAAGAAAAAAAGATATCTTAGGTCTCTATTCAAAACACATCAGCAGCTTTCAGCCAGAAACAAGCAGCCAAGATAAAAATAGATAGCCAGTACTGACCGCTAATGACACCTCATGGAAAGGGGGCTGAAGTTTCAGACCGTTCGCAGCAGAACACGACGAAAGTCACTTTTATTACTGCTAATTGAATTCTAGCAAAAGCTTTCTTTAATGTTGGAAAGTCAGGGCCTGAGAACTGCAAACAGTCATATGGTCTAAGTTTCTGGCAAAGAACACACAGTTCAAACATAGCTTAACAGGACTGGTTTTAGCTTTTGCATTACTTTGCCCAAACTATTCAAAACAACAGGATAATGAAAGTGTTTCCCACGTAACTGAAAGACAAAAATTCAAATCCGATAAAGGGTGGCAGTTGTGCATCTACCTACCGGTGGGGGCTGTTCACCATTGCACCAATTGAAACAAACCAGGAACTCAGTCATTGTATTTTTCAGTAGGTAATAAGGTCTTGTTAAGTGTAATTATTTCTCTGGAAGTTCAAGCAGTACAAGGACCAAGACGCAGTTCCTAGAGTGAGCTTAGAAAGGAATTGCTTGTGTGGGTTCACTGGTAGAGATCACAGAATGCATCTGATAAGTATATCTGCAAAGAGATTATTATTTAAATTTATATTAAAATATATCAAAGTTTTGTAACAGTTATTGAGTAATAGGCAGTTCATAAGACTAAACCAAAACTGTTACATTCTTAAACATACCTGTAGAGGAGAGAAGCATCAATTTAAAATTAGTATGTTCATGTCATAAATCAAGGTTAAGAACTCTGCATATTTACTCACAGAGATATTGGAAGTTCTTTGTAGAAACATAATAAAAACAATGCTAGAATTAAGTCAAGTCTTGTTTAACAGTCTGTGATCTGGTTGTAAGCAAAGCTAACCAATACTTATGAATTATTTACAGTTTTGTAAGAAACCAGCTTTGAACAGATTGACCTGTTAACATTTACAAACTGAGGCAAAAGAAAGTTTCAGCCTTACATATGACACAGTTACTCTTCTTAGATATGGAAAAGCTCAAAGGAAAGAACCTTCTACAACTCCAAATAGCCCTTAAAAGAGAAGAGCCTTGCATACCAGCAAGAGAAATCATTCATCAGAGCCTAGAGCTTCCCAGAATGTATGAAAATATTAACATAGCAATCCTGAACTGGAGACACAACCAGGAAACTCACTGACTCTAAGTGCCTTGAAGCCAGGATATAGCCCAACTTCTAGTAGTTACTGACTTTTTTTTTTTTTTTTTAAATGTATCTTCCTTCAAATCAAACCTTGGGTTATAGAGTAGCCTTTGATATCAACTTTTTTATACCCTAGATCATTAAAACAATATTACATGTTCATTTAAAGAAAGTTTTGTTATTTTTTTAAAGCTCACAGCTTAACAGAAGGTATAATTTCATCAAATCAATCTTTCTGAACCGCTACTAAAGATTTCACAACCAACCAGCATAAGCTTCCTCCTTCATAGGCATTTCTTACGTAGTCCCACAATTATGTAATTAGAACATATATTTCTTTCACCTTTGTGATTTTCTAACATTTTATCATGTCTCATTTCAAGCAGATTTCTTAAATTTCTGCTGTTTATCTTTCAAAGCATTTGTTAAGTCTGTCCCTTTGTTTTAAGTAGTCTATATGATACATTTCTGCAGAATGTGTCTTAAATTATTCCAGTTTATCCTAGGAGGTTTTAATACAACTCATTATCTGCCTCAATTATCATTTTTCACCTCCTGCCCTCACCACCACCAGAAGGGACAGTGGTCCACACAACCATAAAAACATGCAGAAGTCAAAGCTTTTGCCAGCACTTCACATTAGTCGCAGATTTTTTCGGTTTGTTGCGTGTTAATGAGACCACATCAAAGCTAAGATTTTCTTAAAAACCTTAAGGTGTGTCACCCCACAGAGATCACCTGTTTTGAAAGCAGACTGCCTGATACGACACCATGCCCATCCCAGAGCAACAGCTGAACGCCTACCGTCCTCCTGCCGTACCCCCCATTTGTCCGTCTCCCTCCGTGGGGCTCCGTGCGTACCTCGGTGCTGCCTGCTGCTCCCGGAGAGTCCTGACGGGATGGTGTGTCCTCATTCAAGCGCTGGCACAACCCCAGCTCCCGTCTTGGCAGCTTCAGCACATTTACAGTTCATATTCCTGGGTTATAATTAGTCCTGTTGGCTAAGCAAGAACGCTCCGCTGCGCTCCCATGCCCTGCGGCGGTTCCTCCGCTCCGGGAGGTGCTGCACAAGTCTCTTGTGCACTTCACGCGTCTCTACAGGTGTCAGAAACGCAGCGCGGAGACCAAAAATAGAGCCCTGCTCTGGCGTCGGATTTGTGCAGCCGTGCAGTTTTCTCAGCACTCTCCATGCAGCCCGTGGCTCACTTCCACCCCTGCGGCAGCTCTGCAGGTGTCCTGCTGGCACACAGCGTGCTGAACGCCTTCCTGTTGTCTTTTACATCAGAACGCTTCTTTTCCTCCGCATGACTCAGAGAATCATCCCCCAGGACAGGGATGTTTGTGCCAGGGCATAGGACACCACCTTGCTCCCAGAGACTCAAGGTTTCCACACTAACTGGAATAATTTTAAAAACATCTTAACGTTTTCAGGCTAACCCACGACAAGTAAAAGCCAACAAGAATCCTCGAACCAAGGAGAAAACAACATTTTGTCACAGTTGGCACGCAGACCAGAACGGGACAATATCCTGTTGTTCTTTCTCTCTGTTTTTCACCATGGCAGCAGTATCATCGAGGCGAGGACACAAAGGGCCTGGGAATGGCTAGCACGCGCAGACACGGATGCTGGATGCGCTGGCAGGATGCACAGCCCTGCTGGAGCCCGGGGCCTTAAAGCGCCCCAGAGCTTTGTGAATGTCGAGATAAACTTTCGTGGGTGTAACAATCAATTTCTTCTACCACTGCTGTGTATTAAGAAGTATTCAAATTTGTCTTGTATTTTACTCACAAAATATCGACAGAAAATATTTGCCTGAATCAGACCAAAATAACCAAAAACCTGAATCTTTGCATAGAGAAGAGAGACACATGGCAACGTTGATAAATAACATCACTAAACATATTTATTCTTCCCAACTGGCCTTTAGACTCAAGGTCAGATCATTCAAAATCCTTGACTCGAGCTGTTAGTGCAGGACAATGAGGGTACAGTTAGTGTATATTGTCACAGGCTGCCATCTCCCTGCCCAAAATTCAGCATTAAACTGGGATTACTGCTTGTTGTCATTTTTTTTCCAGCTCTGTCAATACTGAGTTCATACAAGAAGCACTGTATTTCAGCCTAAATGCCTTTCTAAAAACCACCATGCTTCTAATTTCTTCATTATCCCTCCTTTGCTCATTTGACATCATCATCACGTTAAAACCCTCAAACAATTGTATGTTTGCACATTTGAATGACAAGGTGTAGCAAAAGACAGCAAAAATTGTATTTCAAGTATTAGTTTTGAGCACAAAACTTGAAGAGTGCATCTTGCTTGGTAAAAGGTGAAGAGTACAAAACAATTACCAAGACTTTAGAGGAACCTTGGAGCCAAACAGCTGAAATCCTGCTGTGGAGTGAGTTTAGCTGCTTGCAAGTGGCATCCTGATTTTATCAGTGTATGTATGTACAGATTACAATCTGAGTTTGGGATGCATGCCTCAAACTATATCATAATGCTATTACGTAGCATAAATGTATATATTGGTCCACCATCCTGGAGCTTCACAGAAAGCTGAGAATAAGGTTTTACCTGAGCCCTTCAATAATCTAGATGTGTAGGATTTTTAACCTAAGAAATTGGGGTGTACTCTATGAGGACATCCTTCATTCCAAAGCTAAGTAGACACATATAGTTAAAAAATAACTCTTCCAAACTAACCAAACAAAAAAAAAACCCCACACACATAAATCCCCACCCCAAACCACAAAGGCAGCTCTTCTATTCCAAAGTGAAAATGAGCTAAATGATCTCGAAATGAAAATAAAAATTTATTTTCAACTAAGTGTCCATTCCCCTGCAAAAAAGAAGAAAAGCCAAGAGACCAAATTATGTGTTCTGTTTCAAAGTTAAAAACAACTGCGAAAGAAATCAACTGAGGTTGCTTGCAGTCTTACCAGAAAAAAAAAATAGTAAAAATCATGAAAAGCAAGCAAATGGTTGGCAACACACCCACCACTGGCAACGTAAACATGTTGAACGGATTAACTGGCTTGTAAATTTTGAAACTTAATGTTACTAAGAAAAAGCTATGATCATAAATTTTCCCTTTTTACAGAGGGAAAAAGCCTTAACAAGAAAAGGTGAAGTTCCTCAGGCACAGCCGAGGAGCAAACACGACGGCCAAGGAAAAGCATATGAGGGAAGCAGGAAAAGCAGGGAAGTGCCCTCACTTAGAGAGGCCCACAGAGGAGAATCCCCCCGTGCCGAGCTTCCCGGTGAGCGCTGCCGAGGCTCGCTGCCGTGCCCGCCCGAGGACACGCCGTGACCTTGACCGCAGCGAGGCTCGCGGGGCTGCCGCGCCGTGCCCGGCGGAACGCCAGGGGGCGCCCCGCGCACCCCGCACGCTCGCGGCCTTCCCGCCCCGCCGCTCCCTCAGGAGCCTCGCGCGCCCTCACGGGGAGCCACGGCCGGTCCCGGCCCCAGCGCAGCTCCTCACTGCAGAACCGGGCCGGTGTCCGGAGCGGCGCCCAGCCGAGCCTCCCGCAGGCCCGAGAGCCCGACAATGCCGCAGCTCCGCCCTCGCGGGAGGGGAGCGCGCGGCACTGCGCTGCGCCGTCAGAGCCGGCAGGGGGCGCCACGCCCCCCCCCTGCGGCCCCC
>VZTF01003765.1:267027-278935 GCA_013397755.1 Cnemophilus loriae | reverse complement strand
CGCCCCCCAGCGGCCGCGCGGTAACACGGCCGGGCGTGAGTGAACAAGCCTCAGCCAATCGCCGCCAGCAGTCCCCGTCATGCCGCTTCCTATTGGCTGCGCGGCGGAGGCTGCCGCCCAATGGGCGCGGCGGAGCGAGAGGGGAAGGCGCGCGCGCGCGGGCACCGCCCCCCCTTTTGCGGAGCGCGCGGCGCGGCGCGGACCGGCCCTGCTGCTGCTCTGAGCGACCATGGCGCTGCCCAGCAGTTGACGTTTGGCTTCTCCCCTTTCCACCTTCTCCTCTTTCTCCGGCCCCTTCCTCCCCCCTGCCCGGGTCCCGGCTCAGGCACCTAGATCAGCCGGTACCGGAGACACCGGGTCCCCCCCGCCCCTCAGAAACAGGCAGTAGGAGTCGGACCGGGCGGCCGCCGGACGCGCCATGAACATCATCATCGGCATCGGCGGGTGAGAGCCGGGACCGGGTGGGGAAAGCGGCTCGGGATGCGGGACGGGCACGGGTCTCTCATCCCGGCCCCTCCCGGTGCCGCAGTGGGGGTGGGGGGGCGGACACGGCCCCCACGTGGCGCTTGCCGACGGCCGCGCTCTCGCCGCAGGGTCACCAACGGCGGCAAGACCACCCTGACCCGCCGGCTGATGCGGGCCCTGCCCAACTGCAGCGTGGTGCACCAGGACGACTTCTTCAAGGTGAGCGGGCCCGCCGGCCCCTGCAGGCCGCGGGAGGGCGCGGGGTGACCCCCGCGGGCTTCCGCCGCGCTGCTGGCGCGCTGCCCGCCCTGCGCCGCCCTGCCCGCGGCTCCTGCGGGGCCGTGCGGCTGCTGGATAAGCCTGCGCTGCAACGGGTGCCCGTGACTTTCCGTGGAACGCTGCGCGCGGTGCTCGTGTCCGTGGGAAGATAGAGGAGCAGGCGGCTTTATCTGAGCCTCGTACTGCTGGTTTTATCTGCATGCAAGGGAACCTGGTGGAGGGTTAAGATTCCCCTTTGTAGGTTCAGCGTTTGGATCTTGAATCTTGCTTTGAAATGGGTATTGAGCTTCTCAGTAGCTGTCCTGACCAAGCAGGTTTGTTTTTTTTCTCGTTACTATTTCAGCCCCAAGATGAAATTGAAGTTGAAGATGGGTTTAAACAGTATGATGGTAAGCATTGTTAGTGTTATCAAAGCATAAACTTTGATAACAAATCAAAAACTTACAGTATTTTGATTCTTTATGTGCGCTATTTTGTACTGACTTTATTACTAGATGATATTTAAGTACTGCTTAATGATAGTTGTCTGTTTCGTTTTAGTGATTAGTGCATTAGATATGGAAGCTATGATGAGTACCATAAATGCTTGGATAAAAAACCCAGTCAAGTTTGAACGTTCTCATGGGATCAACAACACACTGGATGCCCAGATCTTGGAAGACAAAGAGGGAGGAGATGAAACAGTCCACATTCTTATTGTTGAAGGCTTCCTACTTTACACCTACAGGTAATCAATTGTGCTTTCATACATTTCGATTTTTACATTATTTTATGTGATAGGCAAACCTCCAAGGGAATAAAAAGACCTGTTCTAAACCAGGAGTTAGAGCTGGCAGTGACTACTGCCAAGTTTAGGTGTCACAAGGCTAAAGGTTGCTCTAAGTACAGGAAATAGATATGGTTT
Source organism: Cnemophilus loriae (assembly GCA_013397755.1). NCBI lineage: Eukaryota > Metazoa > Chordata > Aves > Passeriformes > Corvidae > Cnemophilus > Cnemophilus loriae. The sequence continues at coordinate 277,287 of VZTF01003765.1, read as the reverse complement.
TGCTACTAATTAGTCGAGGTGTAACCAAACACGTGTCTCTTTCAGGCCACTGATTGATGTGTTCCACCATCGGTACTTTCTTTCCATTCCATATGAAGAGTGTAAAAAGAGAAGAAGGTAAGTCTGTCTTTCCGAGTTTCCTTGCTAGCCCAGTGACATCTTACTCCATTCAAGACTTTGTTTCTCTGAAGCTTTTAGATGAGAAGGGATAAAGGCAAATGTTGCTGCTGAGTTGGAAGACTGTTGCTTCCTTCACCAAACTGACCTAAAACTTCCTCCCAAGCTATTGTGTCGTGTATGTAATGCTCCGTTTCTGCACACACCTTTCACTAGGCTTTCTCCCACGCTGGTTTTCCAGTTACACAGTTCCCAGGTCTTGAACTGTCTGAGGTTTTACATTTGTGTTGTTGCACACATACACTGTTCTTACTGCAAGTGAAAACCTGAATTACATTTCAAGAAGAATAAGCAGACAGCTATTTTACCCAAAGTTCTGGTAAAGCTTTTAAGAGTTTATTCATCAATATTTAGATCAGTCTGTCGTGGGAACTCTGTTTGCATTTTGAACACTTTGGACCTGCACATCAAATTTCAACTTATTTGCATAACTTGATGCTTGCAGCTCTTGCTAACTACTAACTTTTGATAAGCTCAGAAACCAAACTGGAGTCAATGGGCTCAGGCTAATGTGTAGAGGAACCCAGTGAAGGATCTGACATTTCCCTGAACTGTTATTAGACTACTTGTGAGTAACAATGCCTTCCTTAATTTACAGTTCAAGGAATTACACTGTACCGGATCCACCTGGATTGTTTGATGGCCATGTTTGGCCTATGTACATAAAGCACAGGAAGATAATGGAAGAACTTGGAGTTGATGTGGGTAAGCCTTTAATGACAAAAGCACTTTGAGATTGCTTTTCACACCTGTGCAATACATACTGGTTAGATGCATGAGAGGAGGTGAATGAAGCAGGTGGAGGGAGTGTATTTCTCTGATACCAGCTAGGTGCATGCTTTTTATATTAGGATCTGGCAAGCCTACAGAGACATTCTATTACAGCTTTCTTGTTTTACTTGAAGTGCATTTGAATGGGACAAAATCAAAGGAGGAGCTGTTTAATGAAGTGTATGGGCAGATCCAGAATAAGATTGAAGAATTACTTAAAACCCAGGTATATGTTCATGCTTATAGTTGCAATTCAAAGGCAAACCTTTTTAAACCTGTGTTGAAAAAGCATGAAGCTGTAACTTGAAATATGTTCACATCTATCTTTCTGTTTAGAAATAAACTGCTGCTGCTGATTCTTGCCAGTGAAGATGATTCCTGTTTGCTCCACGCTGTCTACCTGACTGCCTCTAAAGTTCCAGCTTCTGTGAAGACTCAATTCTCAAATTCAACTTTGTTCAATCTTTCCCTTGAAAACTGAGCTCTGTATGGTCATAATTAAAAAGCACTTCCCCCTTGTCTGTGATCCTAAATTGTGCTTCAGTCTAGTATGTGGTCTCAGGTTTCTTTTCATGATGTTCTTAGTGTCACAGGTTAAAACATTATAGTGGAACTGATGTGAAGTGGCACAAGTATCCTGGGAGAGTGTGTATGTATCCATATACACAGACATGCTTTGACTTCTTTGCTTTCAGATCTCTGCATGAGAGAATTTTTTATTAGAATTAGAATTATTCCTATAATAATTAGGCAGCAGGTATGCTTAGAAATTAGGATTGATGCTCTTCAAAAATGAGAGAACAACAGGAGACTTTCAGGCCATTTTATTAGCATTGAATCACTGTTAAATCCACTGCATGCACTGATCTTGGATGCAAACAATTCAGTTCAGGGTCGAAGAAAATTTTACATACACAACAGCTTTAACAGTATTGATTGCTCTAGCAATTCCAGTAGTAATCTGTAGGGTAAGGCAAGTTCAGACTCCTGTGTAAATACAGAAGTAGTTTAAGGCCTCAGTTTACATAAAAAAGCAAGGAAAGAGTATTATGGAGGTTACCCATAGTAGGAGGAAAAGTGAATTAGTGACAAAAGCTTGATTAAAAAAAAAAAAAAATCAGTGTCTGACAGGTAGTCCAAGAGAGAAGATATGTATTGATCCCGTGTGAGACCAGTCCATCTCTTTAGAAAGTTTAAACCAACACTGAGAACCAGCAGTTACTTCAAGCCCAGATGCATTAGCTTCCTGACAGGAGCTGGTCCTCCCCAGTATCCCCTGGAAACAGAGAAAGTTCTTTCACATACTATCGAAAAAGGGCTGGGGAAAGTTTTTGTTTCTTACGAGACACCATTACTGCTAAGAGATGAGTGTTAGGGGATTGTTTTCATCACAACTAAGGATATTCTTTGCTTCTATTCTAGCAAGGAACTAAACCAGAACAGGTGTCTATACCTCATTGTTTTTCTTCAATACTTACTTAAGTAGTGCATTCCAATAGAGCAGAGGCATCATATCAGCTTTCATGTGGTACATGGTTGTTCTCTCCTTACTCTGGTCAATGGGAAAAGTCTCCAAAGGCTGAGCATTGTAGTCAAACTCTGCCAGAATCACCTTGTTGTAGCCTGTTACTAGTGGGCAGGAAGTGTATCCATCGTACTGCAATGAAAAATACCCACTTCTCATATTCTGACCAAAGCCTAAATGCTAAGGTTTTACAAGCCATGGTTAACATTCATATTTCCAAATAACTTCCTGGGAGGTTTCTGCATTTACAGTGCAAATACCAGTGAAGTTGGAAGGCTGCTAAGCCAATTCTGGTTTAATAACCATAATACTGAGCCACTCTATTTCAAATGTAGATCTGCTTAACAACATTGCTTAAATCAGACATAACCTAGAACAATAGGGCATGATGTCATTAATGGCTGGTTATTGTAACTAGTGGAACAGGTGCCCAGCAGATCAGGATGAGAGCTGGTGTTTAACAGGCAAACAGGATCTTTAATCTAGTGAGAATTTCCAGAGAATCAGGATATTCAGGTTAGTGCCCCAAGGAAGCCATGTGTAAAATAAAAGTAAAGGCTCAAGGACAAATTTGAACATATTTATAGGCTTAACAGCTGTAGTACAAAAGCTTCTGTTTAACTCCTTAAAAGATCATGTCCTGTACAGAAGAAGAAAGTTTGCAAGAGTTTTTCTGGAGCAGGTATTACCTTAACAGTGTAAGTAAATCACTTGCACTGATGAGAAACTGAGGCTAATCAGCCTTTAACCTTCTCTCAACTCAGAAGTCAGGGAATCAAAGAGGTAATACTTTTAATGGCAGCATCATGAACTGTGCAATTCCATTACTGCTCTGACATGGCAGCATGTAACCATTTAGCACCACAACGGCAGAGGCAAAGCCCTTCCTGCCTTCCGGTTCACACTCTCAGCTGCTGGCAAGACTTCTTGCATAAGAAGGAGAAAACATTCAAGGGAATTTCTCCCTGAAACAAGAACTGTAAGTACCTTTTTAACTGGCAGCTTGTTCTTCATTACCAGAGAAATAGTTTTATCAAGGACTCCAGATTGTGCAGCTAAATAAGAAAGAAAAAGAAGTGTACTACGACTTTGTTTCAGCCAGCAATTATTGTCATTACTAAAGCAAACAGTAGTAGCCAGGCATTTTTTTGGACAGTTCAGCTGCAATTGAATTTACACGTAAGTTTACTATCCCAGATTAAAAAAAGAAAATGGATTAATGCTTTGGCCTCACTGTTTCAAACATGCTAAAGCTTAATGAAACTTGAGCTGATATTTTTAGCCTATGCCCATTCTCCTATTATAAATTATACTTGCTCAGTCTTATCAAACACTGAGATTCTGGCACACTGAAGTTCTGTTTCATTTTGAGTGCTGTAATTGTAGACCCATTTACTGAAGTAGTTGGCTACCCTGCTCTTACATTACATCAGTAGAATACTGTAGATCCTGGGGTATTTTTGACTCTTTTATTTGCCTTTCATCAGTTGTGAGACCACACACTGGAGGTGTTTCAGTTGTGGAACCTGTGGCTACAAGGGCAGAACATGCCATTTTCCGATAGTGAGCTATCAGTTGGTGACACATGCATGAGCAGCTAAGATAAAGCAGAAAGGTTCATTACTGAATCATGATGTAATACAAGAATAGTTCATTCATTTTATGACATTCTGGGAACACAAAAAATAGAATTAGTTCATCTGTAAGGCATCTGGAACAACAGAACTGTTGGGTTAGTGGCATCAACATGGTCTGTAGCTAGCTAGTTGGCCCAGGAGGCTCTGGTCTTTTTGAAAGCTCAAAATTGAAGTCACGACCTCAGGAGCCGGAAACTAAACAAAAAGCTCACTGTGACTCCACTTTTGTCATTTACACGCACACAAACAGACACATGCAACTTTACCTACAGCCGCAGCAGTTTTTGATGTTGGAAGGTTGGTGCAGTCTCCAATACCAAAGACATTAGGATACTTTTTATGTTGTAGAGTCTCCTTATCTACATCCACCCAGCCACTTTCATCTGAGACAGGACTGTTGACGAGCACAGCAGGTGGCCCCATTGGGGGTGTGACATGAAGCATTTCATACTAAACAGAAAGAAAAGGCACTCAATGGTTCGTTCATCAGAGCAAACTCTTATCTGTTGTATGAGGCAATAAGCACAGTGTGGAGGAAGAGTTTCTTGGGTTTGTGTCTGTTTTGGTTTTTTACACATAAGTATATAGAATGAAAATCTGCTTTCAGATTTCAAGTGCGTCCTTTAATTAACATGAACCTTATCAAGCAACTCCATTTGGAAGCAATTTACCTTCCTCCATACACACCTGAGACATTCCCATGGCATACAGGACTCCAGGCATAATTTATGACTTATTTTTTCTTCTCTCCACCTTGGTTTCAAAATTTTTAATATTCTGCTAAAGTTAGAGGTAGTACTCTCAGGGGGGAACAGCAGTACACAACGAAGCAGACTATGTTATTGTAATATAGAAGTTATTTTACAGTACACAAGGAAAAGAAATAGAACCAAATGAGGGGTCTGAAAGCTCCTGACCTGATGAACTTCAGTCACTCCAGGTTTGTCCAAGTTTTCAAATACAGCTTCTTGCTTGTCTGCTCGAACTTCTATGAGGTTGCGCCTGTAGTTAACAGCAAGATTCCTCTCCTTTATTACTTCAAGCAATGCATCAGCATACTTCTTAACACCAAAAATCACACCAAGTGCAGTGTTGAACATGATGTTTGCTTTGGAACGTTTTCCTGTCTGCAGGAGGAGATCCAATTAGCCTTTTCTATTAAGAAACTGTGACAAGCTGGAAGAGACAAAAGAACTATGCTGCACTACTAAAGAGCTGATAGAACTATCCCTGCAGCTCAATTATTAATGAATATTTAATTAACATTTCACACCATATTAGAAGGTAGACCCTTTCAGTGTGAGGTACTGAAGACTCCCCACACAAACGGCTCATGAGAAGAGGTGGCTGCGAGGCACTGAGGAACTGTTGTATGCAGGTTAAGCACTTGATGCAGTTTAGTGCTAAAAATCTTTCTGAAACCTTCACTTCTATGCATAATTCAGGTACTCACCCAGTAGGTAGCTCATGAAACTTAAACACATATGATGCCTGACACTTCCACCTGAAGTTGTCTTTTGCTTCCACTAAGCTGTCTTTTGCTTCCACTAAGCTTGCTTTAATAGCCTGGCTAAGACTCCTCCTGATGCTGAGACAATGCGCCCCAAGGAGCAAGCACAGCCACTTTTCAGACTAGTAGACAAATGGCAACAGGTATTAAGTACTTAAAGTAACAAGAATTACTTAATTCCAGCCAGCATTATTTTGGTGCACCACATGAAGTTATAAATTAGGCTGAGAACAGTTGTATCTGCAGCTCACCAGAAGCAGGGCAAGCAGTTCTTTCAGTATGGATTCTGAATTCTACAAGTTGCTCTGGTATTAAATATATGCTAAGCATTTATGTACAATCCATTTACCTGCATTCCTTCTACATTAAAAATAGAAAAATCAACTCAGTCACTTTAATAATCCTGAGTCACTCTCATGTGGTTTATATTTGTTTTAAAGATAGTATGAAACCCTAAGAATAAGCCTTCTTTCCAACTGTGAGAACAAGCACTGGCAGAGAGGATAGAATACTTACTTTTCTCAAGTACGCGTCTGATAAATACATGATCTTCTGAGGAGCCCCTGCACACTTCACTGGAGTATTTGGAAAAGTGAAGATAGCATTTCCTTCTTTAAAATCTTGTAAAGCTTTCCATGTTTTCTCTACTGTCTGGGCTGAATAATTGGAACCTATTTTAGGGTGATTAAAACCTTCAGGCAAGCCTTTGATCTAGGAAAAGAGAAATTAAGGTTTCAAGTACAGATGGCGAAAGTTTTGTCATCATTGACAAGTATTAAATACAGACTGAGAATAACTATATAAGAAGTTTCTATCAAAAAGAAAGCCCATACTTACTTGCTAGTTGGTATTTTTAAAAATAGGCCTATCAATAAAACAGGTATTTCCCTTAGAATTTAGTAGATGATGTAGTAGATGTAACATTTAGTGAGATTACTTTGGTCTGCAACATCTGAGTATAAGCCTTCAGTGCAGACCCAGACCCAAGTTTTTGTAGACTGAAATTCAGAGTAAGAATTTGTAAAGTCACTGCCACATCATCACAAGTAAAAATCATGTAAAAAACAAAAGCATTATGAAAATTTATAAGGTGAATGAAACTTTTCTGTAGTCAGTTGCAGATACCTGTATTTGCCTAGGGTCATTTTGTTTTAACTAATCTGCATCCAGTAATTATTCCCCTATTATGTCTACTATGACCTGAGCATCTGCTTGTGAGAAAGGAAGTTGTACCCATTTCAAAATCATGGACTGCAGAAATTCTGTGAGGAAACAGCATCATGTTGCATGCACTGCAATGCGTTTGGGACATTCCAGTCTGCACCAGAAGCATGCTCTTGGTGAAGAGAAATCATCCCTCTTTTTAAAATGTCCACTTTTGTTTTAAAGTTACTATGAGTTTTCATTACAGAGTGTGAGTAACTGAATTATACGGTTTCTACTAGTGAACACTGAATTTACTTTTCTCAGCTTGTACTGAAGCAATACATATGAAGACTGAGAGGAGGGTCACTGAACATGCTGCAGCTCCTCATTCCACTGACCTAATCACCAGAATTTATGTGTGACTGTAGCTAAAAGACCAGCTCTTGCTTTACATTTATCTTGAAAGCTTTTCAAAGAGATACTTAAGTATATTGTCATGTACTACATCATATTCAGGCCAGGATAAAACCATGAGAGTCAAATTGCTCAGATATCTTGCCTTTGTGTTTTCCTCCTCCTACACATCACTGTGGTCATTCTTGCACCAACATTTTCCTGAGTGACACTGTGTGAAGTGTACAGGAAACCTTAGACAGGGGAAGGCCCCCAGGGGCTATTTAAACACAAGCCTGGTAACTCAGCTGACTCCTTTTGAAGTGCATCCTTTAAGAAATGTGAGAGTGGGTCAAATTAATTCTGCAGGACAGATTTGACTGACTGCTGTGTGTTCCTCGTTCTGTTTAGAGATGCTTCAGACTACAGTCAGCACAACTTATTATCTCATTATTACAGGTTGCCTTAAAGTTCTAGATTTAACTTGCTGCCCCATCTGCTGATATTGCCACAGAGATGCAACAAAGCTGTCACAAAAGACTTTCCCAAGGATAATTTGGGTTATTACACAGTGATCTGTGGAAGGAGTAAAGTCATTAGTCTGTCTTCTAGCTCTTTAATTCATACAGTGTTCAATATCTTGCAGTAAAAACAGTACTGAAAAGCCACTTACTTTAATGAATGTATGTGATGCTATTAAAACTAGTAAAAATATGATTACTGTAAAACAAATACCTTTTCATAATGCAGACTAATTCCCAGGGCAATTATCAGATACTTGTAAGATACCTGTTGTGTAAGGAACAAAAAGTATTTTAGACAAGAAACCAAAGCATTACCTCGAAGTAAATTTCAGTCATCTGACAGCAACAGAGTCACAAGGAAGGAGATATACAGAGCATTAGTAACGTTAGTTAAGCTCTAAGAATTCTAGTTAAAATGCTAACTGCATTAGGAGTTACACACACAGCCTTTGTTATACACAGACCCAGGTATCTGGAGCAAAATATTCTCTCTTTTCCATTCAGTTCACCATAAACAGGGCAAAGGCTTATGATAATTGTATTTTAAGTTGATGTTATTCTAACCTAGTTATCTACTACAATTTTTATTAGAAAAAGATTTTAGGATCAAGTACATAAAACTAATTGGAATTTCCCAGCCTCCTAAATGCTGGAGGCCTCGCTCAATAGGCAGTTCTAAGGGGATCTGCAGGAAGTGGACAGACAACTCATGATATAAAATAAAAAACTTTTTTTCTTTTTTTTTTTACATTATTACCTTGACATCATTCTCCAGCCAGACACAGTTCTTATCTGGATCCAATGCTGTAACTTGAGATTTGATCCACTCAACACCTGTAGGCATTACGCTTCCCATCGGACGTGCAGAAGCTGCCAGCTGCTTTGCACCACCACCAACCAGGGTCCACAGGGGCTGATAGTAATGAGTCTGAAATAAAAGTTCAAATGGACGTTTCAAAACTGTTAAAAGGGACTTCAAGGCACCTCACTCCAAATGGGAGCAATGTACTCTTAGCATTGTATTACTCTTAGTAAAAGAAGCTGTACAAATAACCAAGATTTTTCCATGACAAAGCTGCAGGGATGCATAAATCTCATGGAGAAGCAAGTGTCATACAAAACCTTCTGAAAGATGATTAGCTGGCTTCCTTTCCACAGTTGAAAACATGTGGGGCTGGAGAGGGATGAGAATCAGACCGGTCTGGTCACATGTAAAGTGCATATTCTTTACAGTGCTTTACAGCAGAGGGAGACTCACCTTGCTTGGCTCAACAACAGCCACATTTCCTGCCCCCACTTTCCTCTTCATCCGGGCACTCATGGTGATTCCACCAGCACCTCCACCCAACACAAGCACTTCATAATAATCCTTGGCAGCACACCTGGCTGCTGTGTGTAAGCCGACAGAGCTCATCTTCTGCAGTCCTGGTTTCAGCAACCACACGCCAGGATGGAGACAGGAGCAGGAGGACACTGCTCCAATTGCTGACATCTTTCATTAAGTGGGAAGCTAAGAGATAAGGAAAGGCACCAGTAACAATTACAGGAGGCAGAATTCACATTTATTTAAATGCCTGGGTTAGTCTTTAAGGCAAAAATTAGAATACTAAATTCCTGGAGTCATCAGGCAAGAATTAGAGTTTTTCATTTATTTACTCATTTATCTTACTTACAGACCGGAGTTTCAAAATTACACCAGAAACCTCAAATACTTGCAAGAAAACCTTCCAATGTCAACTTCAAAAATTCTCCACTACACTAGATGTAGTTGAGCAACTCATTCTGCACCTTTCTGTGCTATCTTGACATCCCTCATGCCTGTGTACCCTGAATTCTTTATAATGCTCCATTATTAATTCTTACAGTTATAATTTGGGAGAGAGAGGGGAAAATTTCAGAGGCATCCACTGTAAAACAAACGTTAATAATTTTGTTTTACAGAAGGTTTCCAAGATACAGACATTTTCTTCTCATCCCCTCCCCATTCAGAACAAAACACCCAACTCCTTGATAAGTTAGTTTCACTTTAGAAGGCTGTTTATCATCTGTGCAGGCAGCTATTTAAAAATGTGGACCTCCATTCATAAATCTCTTTTCCCTTTCACTCTAAGGCTATTTGTTCGCATGTTTTTAGAATAAGTCTGTTTAATACTGAAGAAAATGCACTTTAAAGAAATCATAGTTAAGACCGAGCAGGAGAGCTCAGTGCCTCGGTATCTGAACTAGAGCCTAGAACAAACACCCAACCGAAGCACGGCAGTTCATGCAGACACAGGACAACCGCAGTTCCTTCCTCTCCGCGGCACCTACCATATGCTTAGCTCAGCAGACTGCCTGCTTCATCGAACCAGTTCATTGAAGGAAGTTGGAATAAATGAAGTTAGCGAAGTCCTACTGGCAAGAAGTACAGATCATTGCAACTATTCTTTAAACAGCTGGCCACAGACCAACAGTTTAGGCATTCCACCCATGGCCGTGTGCGAGCTCGGCGGGCAGTTCCCCAGCCGGCTCCAGAGCCTGCGAGCCCCTCAGCTCAGGTCACGGCAGCCGCAAGGGACCGCGCGGCCGCTGCTGCGC